>KN888433.1:16810-37006 GCA_000934455.1 Apostichopus parvimensis | reverse complement strand
CATAATTTAAAACTGACTTGACTGGTATCTAATTAACCTATGGAACTGCTGGCACATCATTGGTAACATCTTTGGCCAATATTATACACTTGAGCCATGGAACAATCATGCAGGCCTGTATAAATGTGCACTCATGTATGTTTAATCACTCACAACCCCCCCCCCCCACCACCCCCCAAAAAACATAGATTAGGCTATTCCAACATAAGTTTCATGGCAGATTTACTTAAACTAGTTTCCATAAGAATCTCTAGCCTGAGTGAAATTTTGTGGGACTTGGAATGGACTGTACTCGTGTAGTGTTTAATGTTATTAATGTCACTGTGTATGTTTCAAGAAAAAAGTGTTCCTTTATCGGAAGGAAACTACCAAAATTGAATAATATAAAATTTGTAATTATGTTCTTTCCTCAGTATTGTGCTAGCGGATATTTCCGACAAAATGTCAGTAGTCATCCCTTCCTGGGTACATGTCAACCTTGCCAGTGTAATGGACACAGTGAAGACTGCGATGTAGACACTGGTGAATGTGTAGGATGCATTCATAACACAGAAGGTACCACAATAATAATGCAGTTTGTAGAATCTAAGGCCTATTGTAAGATGGTTAAAATAAGCTTATTCTAAAGTGATTTAAAGTATAGCATTAGACTTAAATTAAAGGGTGAAAGGGATGGAGTCAGTGAAATGTACTCAATACCTTCATGATACAACAGGCACCTCTGTTATTTGATTAATTAATCCATTCATTCTTTCAATTCATTCAATTCAATTTCTTCAATTTAATTCAGTCATTTCATTCATTCTGCTATTTATTTATTCTGCTATTATTTGTTTTGAGTGAACTTAGAATGGCATAGTACAACCAGTTAGAGGCAAGGGGGAGCAAAGTAGATGCGGGGGGGAGGGGGCGGGGCAGGTTGAAGTAGTGCTGGATAACTTTATTTAGTGCGATATGCTGCAAACTCATTTCAACGAAATTTAGTGCAGTATAGTGCAAACTATTGGCCAAAGTGTGTACCAAAAGAGGGAGAGATGTAGATCTCATCCCTATTCGATAATTCTAATTTGGTCTTGTCCCTCATTTCAGGTTTTAACTGCGAGCATTGTTCGGTCGGTTATTACGGGGAGGCTACCATGGGAACAGATTCGGACTGTCTGCAGTGTCCCTGTAGTGACCTCACGACCGAGAGTCCAGCTTGTGATGTCATCAATGGGATAATAGTCTGTCTGCATTGCTCTAAGGGTCACACAGGACCTACTTGTCAGCAGTGAGTGTTTAAAAATCTTTAAATTTGTAAAGACTATGCTGTTTATTCTACCTCTATTATGTCGTAATATCTTTGAGGATCAACATATTTTTTTCAAGTGGAAATATGTTTCTCACCCTTTTTATTTTTTAATTATCACCAACTACCATTGCAGGGAGTTTTACAGAAGGTAATCATAACTTCTCGCCAAAGAAAAAGAGAGAATTCAATTGCCACTTTCTCTAATGTGTGTGTGTGTTTGTTTGATTGATTTCTTTTTTTGACAGATGTGAAGAATTTTATTATGGCCAGCCTGATCAAGCAGGAGGATTTTGTGCTCCTTGTGATTGTAATAATAACACAGACCAGTGTGACCCCGCCACTGGTATGTGTCTCAACTGTCAATTCAGAACAGAAGGGTTTCAGTGTGAAAGATGTCAGACTTTTCTCTTTGGAAATGCTACTCAGAGAGACTGCCAAGGTAGGTCAAATTTTTAGCTGTGAATTTATGCTTTGCTTTGTTGCTTTGTTGTTTATCTAATAATTAAGGCTATTGTTTTACTTCTCTTAAAAATTAGCAGAAAGTATCTGGCAAGTGTGAAGCATTGTCTTTTGATGAATATGAAGCCAGGACTGTCAATATTTGCTCCTATTTCTGCTCTCGGAACCACCATGTCCTATGGATGATGATAGATTAACTCTAAACATCTCAATTTGTAAGTTTTCCCTCCCTCTCCCCCTTTAGACTGTAACTGTGTGCCTGATGGATCCGTTGGTCTAATCTGTGACGGAATCGAAGGCCAGTGTCCGTGCCTATCAAACGTCACCGGCAGGCAGTGCGATAGATGCATGCCAAATTTTTACGGTTACGGCGGTCCCGACGGTTGTCAACCTTGTGGCTGCAATCCGTTTGGGTCAGCCGACCTCCAGTGCTTTCGGAACGGGACGTGTCGATGCTTAGCTGATACTACGGGCGAATATTGCGATCAGTGTCTGCCGGGGAGCTACGGGTTGCCTCTTGCCCAGTGTCAATGTGAGCATGATATGCAGTACTTAACATAGTTTAATGTTGCTAGACTATTGGCAATGAAAACTTCAGTGGGTTGAATGTCTGATGTATGGAAAGCAATTTGCATGTTTTGTGATTTCAGTGGTTTCATTAAGATAGAATGGAGGTGAATGATATGCTAATTTTGATGACAATCGTTGGTGCTATGGCTAAATAGTTTGATGAAAATGTTTTATAAATTCTTTGTGACATCAATATCATCAGTGATTTATTTATGTTTCACATGTCGGAGGTTTACAAAAAAATAAGAGAAATTTGCCATAGGTAAATACCTTTGTTTTTATTATTTTCATGGCAGGGTTTGACCCCAAATTTTGGGATCATTCATTTTCTCAATTAATTAATGCCACCACTTCATTTTCATTCCTTGTTCCCTCACAGACAATTTTGTTGTTGTACAATATTGAACATATCTCAAAGTCTAGGAATCATTTAGACATTCAGATTTCAAAATATCCACCAATCTACTTTTTTTTAATGTTAAGAAGAATTTTTCCAAATTTGGTACCTATAATATATCAGCTTTATTTTGAGTATTTACACCTCTTGATTCCTATCGACATCAACTCTTTAGATGATTTAAAAATCAATAAGCAATTGTTTATTTGTACCTCTAGCATGCACCTGTGACCCCCTGGGTACCATCGGTGGAAACATTGCAATGTGTGATCCTATGGACGGTCAGTGTCCTTGTGTGGACGGAGTTAACGGTATACAGTGCAACCAGTGTGCTGCAGGGTACATTGACTTTGTAAATGGAGCTTGTACTAGTAAGTATATGCTGTCTGTATTCTTGGTTCTAGACTTCCCTAAAGGTGATTTGGACCTCTCAAATTACCTCACCGCTTGGCTACAGAGGGTGACCTCTGTGTGGACACATTACTCACATCAATACTGGATGCCTTACATGCTAATAATATCTCCTTATGCCTTATGCTTGGTTACAGAGTGTGACCTCTGTGTGGACACATTACTCTCATCAACGCTTATAATATGTCCTTATTCGTTATGCTTGCTTAAAGGGTGTAAACTCTGTGTGGACACATTACTCTCATCAATGCTTATAATATGTACTTATGCGTGATGCTTGGTTACAGAGTGTGACCTCTGTGTGGACACATTACTCACATCAATGCTTATAATATGTCCTTATTCGTTGTGCTTGGTTACAGAGTGTGACCTCTGTGTGGACACTTTACTCACATCAATACTTATAATATGTCCTTATGCCTTATGCTTGGTTACAGAATGTGACCTCTGTGTGGACACATGACACTCATCAATGCTTATAATATGTCCTTATGCGTGATGCTTGGTTACAGAGTGTGACCTCTGTGTGGACACATTACTCACATCAATAATGGATGCCTTACATGCTTATAATATACCCTTATTCGTTATGCTTGGTTACAGAGGGTGACCTCTGTGTGGACACATTACTCACATCAATACTGGATGCCTTACATGCTTATAATATGTCCTTATGCGTTATGCTTGGTTACAGAGTGTGACCTCTGTGTGGACACATTACTCTCATCAATGCTTATATTATGTCCTTATTCGTTATGCTTGCTTACAGAGTGTGACCTCTTTGTGGACACATTACACTCATCAATGCTTATAATATCTCCTTATGCTTGGTTACAGAGTGTGACCTCTGTGTGGACACATGACACACATCAATGCTTATAATATGTCCTTATGCTTTATGCTTGGTAACAGAGTGTGACCTCTGTGTGGACACATTACTCTCATCAATGCTTATAATATGTCCTTATTGGTTATGCTTGGTTACAGAGTGTGGCCTCTGTGTGGACACATTACTCTCATCAATGCTTATAATATGTCCTTATTCGTTATGCTTGGTTACAGAGTGTGACCTCTGTGTGGACACATTACTCTCATCAATACTGGATCTGGACAGTCTTTTGACCAACCACTCAACAGATCTGGATATGGTACAGCAGCTCTCAGAGAGAGACAAGACCTTGTTGACCCTTGAACCTCAGATCAATGAATCGTTGCTAGAGATGAGGTCATTACTCACTCAGCTGACTCGGTTGAGGACTGAACTGGAGATCATAGATGTACAGAATCTAGCTCAAGTCGCTACAGATGTTAGTGATGAGGTAAGAGGTCAGGACACACTGTTAAAGGGTATCTGCAGCATCCAACCTTATTGTTCATGTGAAAAACTAGTGAATTCAAAGTAATAATACCCTGCCAAACCTTCATAGTTCTATCATAAATTCCTCAAAGCTTATACTGTAACATTAATCTTTTATTGTGTAAAAGTAAGTTGGCCTGACGTTTTGATCCTAGCAGGATCTTCTTCAGAGGCTAAATGACAAGATTTATTAATCTTTTAAGGCAGATCTTAAAATAATCTGGTAAGAATGCCAATTTTCCCAGTGAGACATCCCTTTAATTTAGAAAAATCTAGTTACAAGTCCGAAGGACTACGAAATAAATTCTGAAATCATCATAACAGGCATTGCATTTTACATTTTAGTAGATTGTATGCTGCCAGTTGCCCATGGCTTGAGATGGTATTTGATTCAACATTTTTAGTTCCTTAATGTATGTGAGAATCAATGTTTTACCCGCTGTGCTGCAGATCGGACACCGAGCCATTATGATGTTATAGCTTTACTTACCATAGTATCTGTGAAGATTCATTCACTGTATAGCTAACTATGTCATTGTATCTGTAGTTTGTTTAAATTGGTAAGCATCGACAAACCTCACTGTCTCAAAAACATAATAGTCTGTTCATAACTTTTGATCGGTGTAATTTTTGTTCTACTATTTATCGCAACCCATCCTTAGCTATTTTAATATTTTTTCTTCTTTTTTTCTTTTTTTTGTTGTAATTGTTAGGTGAACATGGTTATTAATCGCAACTCATCCTTAGCTATTTTAATATTCTTTCTTCTATTTTTTCTTTTTTCTTGTAATGGTTAGGTGAACATGGCAGTGAATGGAATGGAGACCCAGATCAGTAACAGTCAAGCAGAGTTGGGAAGAATCACGATCATTAATGAAGAAGCCTCATCAGCTTTGCAGAGCACAGAAGACCTGGTGCTAACAGCTTATGGATATGTCACAGTAGCGAGTACTTTGAATAGTACCTCATCCCTGATGGTGAGAGAGGCAGCTAACATACTGGCAGCAATCAACCAAGTCAGTTTCGACATGCTCCAGAGGATAGTCCTACAGGAACTGCCGAGGAGCCAGAGTTTGCTCGATAGAGCCGCCAACTACAGCGGTCAAACCAATCAGCAGGTTAGAATCAGAAGACCTTTTTAAAATCTTTTGCTCGTTGGTTTGTTTTCATATCTGTGCCTTGATTCAGCCATTCTTTTGTCCATTCTGTGAAACAGCTGGTAGTTAATAAATAATCAAGTTATTACAAAACATAGTGCCTTTCTTACTAGATAAAGACATTTTCTTACTCAAGTCAAAAGTTTGCTCTCCCATGTGTCAAGGTTCCAAAGAAATTCTACTCACCCGAGTGGTGAAATTTTCCTGATTATGGTGGGTTCATAACGAGGGGTATATTTTTGCTGAAAAATTTGGAAAACATTGTTGTTTAAGCAGAGCTCTGAAAGAACCCAAAAAACTATTGGGCAGGATGGAATTCCATTTCCTTTGTATTAGCTACCTGGTTGAAGCTGATATATGTGTCTGCAATAGCAGTGTTAATCAATATGTTCCTCACCCTTCAGAATATTGCCCCTCCCCTCCCATTCTCTCCACTCCCATTCTCTCCCCTTCCCATCCCCTCCCCCTCCCCTCCCCAAGGATCTCTGCTGTTTCATTTCATACAGCTGGAGAAGCAGTAAGAGAGTGACTCCAATAAGGCCAATCAGCAAATTTTCAGGAGGAAGGGAAGATCACTCATTTTTTTGCTGTGCACCAAAATGTTCATGTAACACAGAAATGATTACCGCTTTCCTTATGGTATGGTGGGTCATTCACTTTAGTAAATTGCTAAACAAAAACCTGTCCCATAAGAACCTAAAGAAAGCAATTTATCGGCAGTTTCTAAAGGGACTCTGTCGTTTCTTCTTCCAATAAATAACTTTCAACAAACTTTCAAGAAACTACAAATAACTTTTGTTTGACTTCTCTGCATTGCAGGCCGTGGAGGCCAGTTCCCTCTCTGGATTCCTGGAGTCTACCAAACAGCGTATGAGTGACTTGGAAGTCAGCGTCGTGTCAGTCCAAGGATCGCTAGACACTGCAGACAGAGATTTACTACAGATAAATAGTCTATTGAACCAGAGAGATGTAAGTAAATCCATCTCTGAAAAATGGGCTATGCTGCTGCACAATTTGGTTGTGTATTTTTCTGCTTTTTTCTTTTATTCCTGTTTAAACAAAAAATCAGGGTTGCAATTGATTTAAATTTAATTACTTAGAAGGGATATTTTTTAATTTTTTTTTTATTTAATTGGTACAGTATTTGAGTAAAATAGTCTTTTTACTGTAAGAAGTTACAGCCATAGTTCCATGGCCCTTTTACCTTAGTGACATTCAAGAAGAAACACTTTGTGATTAAGCAATCTCATATTTTCAAATTAATTATATATTTTCTTTTAGGAATCTGCAACTTTTGTTGGTTTTACTAAAGATGGTATGGATACTAGCTGACATGACCACAATCTGAAAACTCAAAAGATGATAATTAGATTTGAGAAGAACATTTTGAGAAGTTTTTACTTTTATTAGGGGGAGGGGGGTAGTGTTTAGATTTGATAAAATGTCTTTTAATTAGCATTCACCTTTTAATTACTTTCTAATTGAAATGTAACTGTGGTACAACCTTGAACTCTTATTTGCCTTTCAAAATTGTCTCTGTAGACACTTGAAGAGGCGACTGAGACTCTCATCGGACAGACAGAAGAGAAACTTGTTCTGATGAAATCTCTTATAAATCAAACAAGCATAGCTGTGGGGGAGGCAAACCGGGCATTAGTAGATACAAAACTGATCCTCAATGGAAGCCAAGCAGGGAACCAAGGTGTGCCTGTCCCAGAGACTTTGGATCAGGGAGGTAAATATCATTAGAAGAAAGATGTATAATAAGAAATGTATCTTTGGTAATAGGAGTAATCTCATATGTAGATAAGTTTAAAAATAATGCAGGTCACATTCTATGAATATTCATAGACTGTACCAGATAAGTTTTATCGTAAAGTGGATGGTAATGTGTCACTTATTTTATTTTTTTTCGTATTGTAAGACGGTAGCCTGTCAATGTGTTTATTTAAGTATTACAATGTTAAACCAAGACCAGTTATTACAAAAGAGAATTTTGTGGATTTGAAGGAGGGAGGGGGGGGGGGGTTGAATCGGTTTTTTTTTTTTTTTTGATAGGTGATTGAAACTTGTCTTGCTGGAGTATCAAAACTTTGGCAGACAACAAAATGTTCAGTAATAAGCAAGCAGTTAGCTAGTAGATGATGAAAATCATTTTAAAATTTTAAATCCAGAACATGAAATATAGAGGCAGAACAGAGAGACAACTGCTTAAAAGAAGTTTTTACCCTAAAAAGATGTACCATGAAGTATAAATTACCCAAAACTAGCTTTAAAAGCCTTCAAATGGTTAAGGCAGTGGACTTGTGATCTAAGGCTGGCAGGTTCGAGCCCTGGTCAGTTGTGTTGTGTCCTTGGGCAAGGCCCTTTATCTCCATTGCCTCTCTTCATCCAGGTGTATAAATGGGGACTTGCGAGGTGACTTGTAAATATAGTTGCGTGCGCCAGTTTGTGGCTGCACCCTATGGGAAGTCCCCCAGGGGACATGTGGCTGTGGTGCACTGTGGTGCCCCAGGAGAGATTGTTTGAATTGTGCACACTTTGGTGTGTAGGTGTGACAAGTTACCAATGACCAGGGTTAAGTACAGTGCGGCGAGACTTTATTGTAAGTTGCGCTGTATAAGAACTGTTTATTATTATGATTATTATTTAATTTCATGTCCATATACCACTCATTATCAATGACTGCAGCAGAAAAGAAACACTAGGGGCAAAAGATGTCAAACATACCTTTGACTCTAGCAGAGCCTGCCGTCTTTGAAATACAAAGCAATGTTATTGAGTTTGAAATTTGTTGTCTGCTTTGTCAATCCGCAGATGTTAACGGTTGGACGGAAGCCGAATCGGCCGTAAGAAATATGCTGCTTCTGATTGGTCAACTAGAAACACTTCTCGCTCCTCTTGTAATAAACACAGAGAACCATGCTCAGACTCTGGAACTGGAAACCTTATCTTCTCAGAAGTATGTGATGGTTCCAAAACATTTTACAATCTTGTATTTTTCTTTGGTTATCTCAGTAATCAGTTCTTTAACCTAGTTATAGAACTGCTGACTTAAGATAGTTTTAAAGTATTACTTTAAAAAATGTAAAATTTTCTTAGAGAAAGGAAGTCTAGTTTTTACATGGCACAAGACTTATACTATATATACATATATAAGAACTATATATGCTGCTTGATTATGGTGATAGGATACTCATGTTCTAAGGTAGCATACGCCAATTAAAAGCCCCATTGACTTACACACTAAATCACACAAGTAATGTGGCCTCAAAGTCTGGACAGAAGTTCTCACTAGCTAAACGCTACCCCTCACTGGATAGCTGACGAGTTGGCCCATTCATGGTACCATCAATTTTCCGCATTATGACCATGCAGACTTTTTGCTATGAGAGCCTGAAGTTTTCGTCACTTTCGTACGCTGTTCCTGGGAGGCCTGAAGGGGTCTAAATTTGCCTCAATTGACCCACTTTTTGCACCACATGTAGTACTTCCCTTCATGCACTTCAAAATGCAAGTCACAAAAAACCAGATACTGATTGATAACATATCAGATCAAGGATTTTTTATTGCATACATCAAACCTACCATGACATTATTTAGTTGTTAATCGAATGGGACAACTGTACCTCTGAGAATTGATAGGTGCATCACTAACAGAATTGAAATCTACCAACTGTTGTCAGTAAGTAATGACTAAGTGATGTCTCATCTTTGTCAACAGCATCCTAGCTAATGCTCTCACAGTCAGCCAAATGGCCTACCAAGCTATTCAGTCTTTTCAAAAAGTAAGAGGTTTTTTTTCTCCTTTACTATTTTTTGACTAAGATTGTAGACCATTTCATGATTTCAGCTACTTCTCTCTCTTATTTTGTATGCTGTTTCTCTGAAGCTTTTTCTCTGAAAGCTTCATATTTAGGGGCTCCAGAAATAGTCTCAAGTTTGTAGGACAAGACACAGGCAGATCAAGGGTAGTCATTTGGGGGGGGGGGCAATTGATCTGTTACCAATCTGTGTACTGGGGAGAGACATAGGGGGATTTTATACCTTCCCACTAAAACTTTTACTCAGATGCAAATTTGTGATATTATATTTTGTAATTTTTAAGTAAATTTATATACAAGACTTTTCCAGTTGTAAGGTTGGTCTAGAATCAATCATATTAATGGTGGGGATGGGGGGGGGGGTATTAGTATGCCCCTAGGGTTCTGTGTGGTATCCACCACAATCTTGTTCCATACCATACTCCATCATTGATGGAAAGATACATACAAGAAAACATACCTTGTTACTCTAAAATTGCAGCAGCGGGCAGCAAAGAATCAAAATTCATTTATTTTTTCAAATCGTTCAGGTTGTGGTTGTGGTGAACCAAGCAGGTGACCTAGCCAGGAATGCTACTGCAGTCTCACAGAGTGTCCAAGAGTACTTAAACGACAGAAATATTGCTACCTTGGAATCCGAGGCCCGGACCTTGAAAACAGAGAGTGCACAACTCCTTGATCGAGTCAACAATTTGAACCTTAATATTCCAGGTATGAAATTGAACTTTTCATATTGATGACATTTCTTTCGAAGGATCCTCATTGAAATTTGTCGTAGTTTGACCCACAATTCACACACCACACTCCAGTGAAACTATGTAAATATGTATTTATCCCTCTGATAAATTTCAAGACAACCATGCTTGTATGATGTTAGTAAAGTTTCCTCTCAAAAGTAACATTAAATTAACATTCTTGTAACATTTATAAATATAGTCTCGTCAATAAAATATCTTGTGAACCTGTTTCCTCAGTCAGTTTCCTGATTATCAGTTGCTTGGCTAGACATCCTTGATTTTGTGTCATATCTAGCTACATACAACATTTTAAATGTACTAATAACCCTTTTCTCATGTAGCCTTGGAAACCACCTTGAATGAAGCCAACAGTACAGTTGAAGAAGGTAAAAGACTGTGGTCATCAGTTGAGGGCAGTACAAACAATCTAGAGTCTGCAGTACAGGATCTTCAAGCCCATGTGTCAGGTGAGACCGATCTTAAAAATGCACAATTGTGTATCACCGAGGCAGCAACTACACCCTAGATTATTAATTTATCATTAAATATTTTAAAATGCTGTCAATAGGTACACCAAAACCCAGAAAAAAGGCAGTAATGGTTGTTTCATGAAATGAAAAAGATAACAGATGGATTGGGCAAGAACAACTGTCATCAAAGATTTACATATTCAGATATTCAGATATGGTAATTCTCGACCGCAACATCTTTCTTCTTTCTGCTGCCAGACATCTTGTGAAATGTTATCACTCACTTCTATATGGATTTTTTTTTAACTACAGTGACATAATTTTGCAGCATATACTTATACTAGAGACAAATTCAGGGACATTTTTTTATCTCAGTTTGTAGCATGAAGCACACATCTAAAGCTATGTTTCAATGTAGTAGGTATGTATGTAGATAGGTATGAATGTAGATAGTATGTATGCAGATAGTATGTATGTAGATAGTATGTATGTAGATAGTAGATATATAGATAGTATGTTTGTAGATATGTAGATATGTAGATAATTGATATGTAGATTGTAGATATGTAGATATGTAGATAGTAGATATATAGATAGTATGTATGTAGATAGTAGATATGTATGTAAATAGTAGATATATAGATAGTATGTTTGTAGATATGTAGATATGTAGATAATTGATATGTAGATATGTAGATAGTAGATATGTAGATATATAGATAGTAGATATGTAGTAGATGATATCCATTCACAGCCCAAGATAGTATCCATTTACACAATTTCCTTCAATTTTATTGGATTTTATGCTTGGATATTTTGTTATTTGCCATGGTGATGTGTGGATGGATTAAGATATCTCACCACAGATCAATACAGAACAATTTTTGCCATTATTAGCTCTGACAGGATCATTTTGCCCCGAGTAATCATCGCAAAGTTGCTGTTTAGCAGTGATCGTCATCTTTTCTCCAACCTTTGGCAGATTCAAGCATCAACGAAGTTATCAGGATAGGTGATGAAGCTGCAAATACCACAATAGAATACGCAACCAGTCTACTGAGGAATATCTCCCAACTCAATTCCTCAGTGGTTGAAGGTCGAGCTACCGTCCAGACGCTTCAGGCTTCTGTCAATCAGAGTACCTCAATGATCAACGACCTACCAGACCAAGGTACTACTCTTTGACACTCTAGAATCATGTCACTTATAAATCCGCCCTTTAGTAAGACTGCCGTTCATTTTTCACCACTGGCCACTTCTGCACCTTTCAAGGTTATTAGTCTGAAACATTAGCCTGAAGTGTTACATATTTTGCCAAGCCTAGCAAAGGGAACCAGCATGGAAAAGTCACTTCATCACCTCAAATTTCCCCTGATCTACTGCGAGAGTCTATTCAAATGCCTGAGGCAGGTAAACTGTTATGGCAGTGGTATCAAAGGGCGAGTTTTCAAATGTTCACTTCAGTTGGTCTTATTCATAAAGTGTATCTCACAACATGTGCCTAGAGTTTGTTGTTGATAATGCTCCATTAATTAATTTGGTTAATAATATGTTAATAATGTTGTTAATAACTATTGTTAATAACTGTTGTTAATAAATGTTGTTAATAACATGAGTAAAGTGTTGTTTATAACTCCAGTATTTCCCATGAGATGTTTCTTCAGAAGAAAAAAGAAATAATTTACCCTTGTCTGATAGGTTCATGCTTACATGTTTGTAGCCTATCATTAGGACTACACCGCTTTTAAAAAGCAGATATATTTGAATGAAATGCTTCATGCTGGTAAAAACATTGAATGTTTTCATGACTGTTTGTACTCATATAAAAAAACACAAAAATGGAAAAATTTTCACTTAAATTTTCTGGAGCTAGTGTACATATCATGTGACCAGGTATCTGTTTCTCATTCTACGCAATAATTTCTCTTTCCAAATTTTGTTCAAAATTTTCCTTTCAGTTTGACTTTTTGTTACTTTCTTGGATATTAACATAAGGTTAAAGTTATGAAGTTTTGGTTAAACATGCGTTCAAGATGATATCTGTCACTGTCACATTTTTGTTTGTTTTTATAGTAACATCACTCGAGACAAAGAACGATGAGGTATCTCAGAAACTAGAGACACTTAATCAACTGTCGAACCAAACCACCGAACTTCGATCCAGAATCGCCGACAAGATGGCGGCTCTGAAGGAGAAGCTGGCACAAGCCCAACATCATTTGATTAATTCTAGATTGCCGGCTAGGTTCGAAGGGTCCACTGCCCTGGCAATCAGGAGGGTCTCTGAGGCGTTGCAGACACCGTTCGACGAGGTTAGACTCAGCTTCCAGACTGAAAAGAGAGACGGCGTGTTGTTCTTCACGGAAAACGCGGTCGGGGACAGTTTCATGAGCCTGGAGATAATCGCTAGCCGAGTCGTCTTTCGGTTTCGGATAGCCAATGACATTGTCAGGATTCTGAGTCCGATCGACGTCTGCTGTATGGAATGGTATGACGTTCTGGCCACAAGGTGATTATGGATTTTTTTTTCTAAAGAAAAAAAAATTGTCTGCAGTTGATTGCAGTTTTCTTTTTTTTTGTGATTTAAATGTACATGCAACTTTTATGTAGGAATGACTTCATTATCCTGGTTCATTTTTGTTTGCTTTTTTCTTGTCTTTCCTTAAAGATATGCAAATCAAGGTGAGCTGACCGTCACCAAAGTCTCGACCGGTGGCAGTTCCACAAACTTTGACCGAAGCCTCAACGTCTTCTTGAGGTACATGCCCTTCGAGGCTAACACAACCTTTTACATCGGTGGCATCCCAAGGAATTACCAGGTATGCAGTCTACTTCTTGGTAGAAATCTCATTGAGAACCTATTTTGATAGTATATTGCCAATCTCAAATTTAGCTGATCTATGTAGTGTGTTTTTGTTTTAGGCTTTATTGAATTGTACAATATATTAACCAGAGCTACAGACATTTCGCGAGTGCAGTTCATAAGTTGTGCTTGAAAATGTGTGTCTAAGTTTTAATTTCGTGCCCTTTAATGAACATTAAACAGTGCCTTAACCATGCAAACACAGACATGTACTGAACCTATCCCAGCACAGTTTACAGTGCATAACTCTTTGTAGGCTATACACCCTTCCACATACACTGTGTGATCTGTGTGGTGATGGACTGTGATCAAAAGCCAACCACAATGACATTGATTAGGGATGTTCAGGCTTCCAAAGAATGATGAACACTGAGTATATACTCCACCCGATATATCATCTTTAAGTTGGATATGTCCACCTTATAAATCATCTTTAAGTTGGATATGTCCACCTGGTATATCATCTTTAAGTTGGATATGTCCACCCGATATATCATCTTTAAGTTGGATATGTGCACCTGATATATTGTCTTTAAGTTGGATATATCCACCTGATATATCATCTTTAAGTTGGATATGTCCACCTGACATATCGTCTTTAAGTTGGATATGTCCACCTGATATAACATAAATATTGAACTCTGTGAACAGTCCAAATAAATGATACTTTTTACATCATGAATCCAGTTGTACGTTATCTGAACTTTAGATAAATTTTGTATTTGATCCAGCTGACGGTCACTTTGGAATCGGGAGAAATGGTAAAAAAGTTTGTTTTTGCATATTTTCAAGAGATTTCAATATCTGATTCTGGTGGAGGTATGGGTTTTTTAATGTGTGCATGGTAACTGTTTAGTTGTTATCTAGAAATTTGTTTTCCTTTCTGTATCTACTTCAAAGGTCGTCGTCTTCCACTTAAATAGGACAGCAATGATAAAAGGAAGGAAGTTGTGAAAATATTTCACATTGTATTAACAATATCATGTAACTCTCATTCTTTAACAATAATTAGTAAAGGGATGGTTGGTGTGGCAGAGCTGATTTGCTCACTCAAAATTGGTAACAGAAAATGTCCCATTTGCTCATACATCCACAGTATGTGTGTATATTTCACCTGGGAAGACTGTTCTTTCTGGATATTGAAACATTTTGGAATAAAAATTCTATACTCTAAAATCCTTGTTTCTTTATAAAATACTATTGATTCTGTTTTAAAACAAAAAAGACTGCTATACATCTTTGTAAAGCAATCTGACCATTTTTGAAAAGGAAGCATTTCGTGTGTGATACTGGATGAGTAATTTCCTGTTCATGTCCAAAGACATTCAAGGTTGTGATTTATTTTGCTAATATTTTTGTGACAAAGGTAAGGTCATCTCAGTATTTGGTTTTGTATCATACATTATTAATTATGCATAAAGTAGCACAGATGCAGTGGGCCCAAATATTAGACTCACTTCCTCAACGTCTTGCTGTAGCTTTTTCGGAAGACTGTTCTCCTTCCCAAACATTTTTTTGTTTGTTAAATCTCTTTTTGAAATCGAAAATGAAGTATTGAAATTGTTTGGACTGATGTAACCCTTTGTGTCTGGGAAGTATTTATAGTCTTCTTGCTGGGATGCCTTTTTCAAACTCATCCGAATGATAGATTGGTTTCAGTCATAGAAAAGAATAAGAGCAAAAAATGAACCTTGATATGTGACCTGCTTTAGCCTGTTATTATCCGAGAGTGTCTCTAGTGGGTTCTTGAATGATTTAAACTGGTATTTTGGTCATTTCAAACACTTATACTATCCTGTGGAGGGTTTTCTCTTTATTTATCCTTTTTTTTCTTCCTTTCTTTTTTCTAACGATCACACCTGCTTTGATGAGTGTCATATTTTCCCTTATAAAAGAAAATTTAATTTTAAAACAATTTTTGTATTCCCAGGTTATGTCAAAACTAGTTCAAATATTTATTAATTCTTCTTTTTTATTATGCTTGGTTTCTTGGGTAGTGCTCTTGCAGAGTGAACAAAACATTTGACTCTTCATTGGGACAGTTGTCTTGGACCAATTCATTTCATCTCATTTCATCTCATCTCATCTCATCTCATCTCATTCCATTTCATTTCATTTTATTTCATTTCATTTCAGTTCATTTCATTCATTCATGTCCAAAAATATAACAAAATTTTACATCAATAATTTCAGTTATTCAAATTGATATTATTTGATTTGATTTTAAGTTGATATAATATCGATCCATTCATTAATGATGAATCAGCTGACTCTTTTGAACCATTCAAAAAGCATATTAAATATAATGCTTTAATGCAGACAGGGTATTTTAGCCATTGCAATAAGTTGCCAGGTTTCTGAGCTTCACTCTGTTTTTTGCGGTTTTATATCCTTTCTGTTAATAGTTGTTTTATGTATCAAACTAAATTAAATCAAATAATTCAAACTTACCTACAGCAAACCAAATCAAAACGAGAAACCTAATTACCTAATTTAAACGATGATGTATTGCCCAACACCGAGACTCACTAATCTCTTTTCTTATCTTCTTTCATCTCACTAATTCTTTCATCTCACTAATCTCACTAATCTCTTTTCTTCTCTTCTTTCATCTCACAGTTGACGTTAGCTCTGAGCAACGATTTTACCGGCTGTATCTCCGACTTTAGCTTCGAGAAGGAAGAGTTTGATCTCTGGCAGCCGTACCAACTAGAAGGGTCCACTTCCTGTTGCGCAGCACCGACAGAGGTCGATCCCACACTGCCCTCGTCTATCGATGGCGTCAGCTTTGGCGGTTTTGGATCCCTGCAGGTTATTTTAGCTTTTACTTTTACTTTAGTAAATGTCTTAAACTCTACCGAGAAATAGATCAAACAGTATGGTGAACACTCATATGGATACCACAAAATTTGTAAACATCATCCAAATGTGCTGTTTTTTTTTCCCAGGACGAACGAGGGTTTCAGGTTTTTCAGGAATTTACAAATTCGTTTGAAATCAGAGTTAGGGTTTAGAAAGTGGGTTAGGGATCCAGTTTTTATGAAAATGAAGGATTGTCGTTTATAATCTGGGGTCAAAACTAGGAAAAAAGATTCAGAACATGTTTTTTGAAAAAGCGTCACATGTTTGGAATCCAGGGATTTGATTGGCCGATGCCCACGTTCGTCCTGGGGAAAAAAAAATATGCAGGCGGGGCGGGGGAGGGGATGTTGAAGTAGGATTTAACTTTGGAAAATAGTAAGTTTCATTTGTGTGGTTTATTGATTATTGTTAATATAGTTTGAAACTTGTTTCTTTCTAAGCTAGTATACTTACTTCTTCCTTCATTAAATGTGTTACAAGCACCTTGATTATTTCACTACTATTTGTGTTCGTTATGTATCTTTCACAGTCAGGGGGGTTGGGGGGGGGGGATGTTAATCAGAGATATCAAACATTACGTGGAAAAACATGCGATGAAATGAAAAGATACACTGTAAGCAAAGGAAATGACTCTACAATTTTTTTACTTCAAACAAATAAGAGTGCCTTCCTTTCTTGTCATGATGGGTTAGAGTCCATGAGTATTAGGGAAGAGGAGGGGGGATGGGGTAGGGGGATGGGGTAGGGAAAGTATGATATGTGGGTACTTGTGTTTGCCACGATGAGCAAAACATCCTTTTCCTTTGTTGCATTTATTATCACAGAAGTTGTTTGAGATCTCCTGTAAACCTGCTACTGGATGATGATGCCGATGATGTTAATTTTACTTGAAACTCAAATATCACCCTCCACCCAATATTTCAAGAACAAAAAAGAGGGGGAGTGGTGGAAAGTGCACTCAAGAGCTGTATTAATTTAAATTTAAATGGAAGCTTCAAGGAGTTTTAAAAGAGGAATTGATTTATTTAAACAAGGCTATTCTTTTTCCTCTAACAGCTATCCTTGCCAGATTTTGATATCCAGTCACAGAATACCATCTCTCTGGAATTCAGAACCTCTGTCTCGGAGGCTACCATCTTATCAGTCACTAGACCTGATCTGATATCATACATCGGTAAGACTGAAAGAAAAGGAATACATTTTGTAAAATTGAGTTCGTTTGGGGACTCTGTACTGCTAACGAAAGTTTTTTAAAAAAGACACAAAACCAACCATCACATATAGCTTATAGGACAGGGGATTGGAAGTGGTGTCAGTTGATAGCCTTCCCCCCTTCTATATTTTTATAATTGCATCTATATATAGTCATACTTCCAAGTGGAATCTGTTCTTACGCGGAATGAATTCTCCTTCCTCCCGTTCCACATTTTGTATGTCCAATTCAACGTAAGCTTATGGTTAGAAGGTAAGTGTGGTGGCTCTACGTACTCTCTCCTTCTAGATTGTCCTGAATGCAATTGCAAATATCATGAATGGAATTTAACAAAACAAAGTTACATCCCCTCCACCTCCCCCGCCTTCCCCTCCCCTTTCTCTTGGCCTCAATCTCTCAATGATATGGTACTGTTCAGTTTTATTTCAGTTGTATCAAAGTGAAGCTGTAAATTTACCTCTGTTTCTTGGAAATAATATCTCCATTATTCCAAACATTCCACTTGCCATGATATCTCAGAGATACCCGTCTCAATGTTGCTATCGTGTTCCTCGTAGGTGTTTTCCTCAGTGGGGGTCGAGTGGTCTTTGAAATCAACACCGCAGGAAATGCCAAATATACTATACCAAGCTCTGAGATGTACAACGATGCTACTTGGTACAAGGTAAGAAAAGAGCGCACCATAGTATTCTAAAAGCTTAAATGGGAAGAGTTGGGATGGTGGAGAGAAGGTCTGGGGGCATTGGGGGGGTGGGGGATGAAAGGGACAGTGTTGGTCTTGAGCACCCTTGTGAAGCCACTGTTAAACTTGTAAGAGGTGTGGTTTGGGATAATGAGATGATCAAACTTTTCACAATGAAAAAGAAAGTTGCTGCCCTCATCACCTTTCAATGATATGAGTTATTTACTTTTGTTGACAAAAATGAACAAAATGTGAACAATTGTGATGTCACAGTGATTGAACAGATATTAGTGAGAATAGTCAGGATTTGAGGGCTTCAATGCCAGAGAGACATATGTCACCTACGAGGAACTTTTTTCTTCTCCTTCTCCTCCCCCTCCCCCTCCTTCTCCTCCTCCTCCTCCTCCTCCTACTCCTCCTTCTCCTCCTCCTCCTCCTCCGGATTCTCTTACTCCTCCTCCTCCTACTCATCCTCCTCCTCCTCCTCTTCCAACTTCTTCTCCTACTCCTCATTTATTACTCCTTCTCCCCCTCCTTCTCCTCATTCTCCTCCTTATCCTACTCCTCCTCCTTCTTCTCCTACTCCTCCTTCTTCTCCTTCTCCTCCTTCTCCTTTGCGTTCTTCTTGTTTTTCTTCTTAACCTGTTATTCCTCTTTGTAAATCTCATCTCATGCAGGTTCTTGTGAGTTACAATACTACAAATTATAAAATGGAGGTTAGTTACACCAATGGAACCATACGAGAACTGATTGAAAGGAGAACCCTCTACCCTCTGTCGTTTCCAAATCTGAAGAATTCACCAAAAGTTTATCTCGGTTCAGCAGATCCAGCAAACTCGGCGACGTAAGTCCACATCGTCAGACGCATTATGATCTAACGAGACATTTTGGGATAATCATTCTGCTTATAAATTAGCTACTTGATGTTCTCACGTATTCACACAGAAATCCAATGCAGGTTGTTATAAATTATCTCATCATAAAATAAATTGCAAACGACAGTCACTAGAAGCAAAGGGATGTTTGTGAGTGATCGTGATGAAGAATGACACCAAGCTGACACCAAGATTTATCAAAAACTATCAAGAAAAGCACCAAGTAAACACCAAGCTTGCACCAACAAACCTTGTATACCTAGAAAATCGAATAAAGGTCAAGTTGGGGATACGTCTGTGTATTTCATGAATCTTGTTGTTTTGTCGAACAGTTGTTTATGTTTCTTTTAAAAAAAATTCTACATAGTTTTATCTCTCATGATTAGCAAAACATGAAAAACAGTGTAATTAATAACGATTTAAACAACAGACGTAAACCAAGTTGATCTTTAATAATAGGAAAAATTGACTTATTAAAGAAACGATTATTGACAAGTCAAAAAACTAGATGTAATTATTAATCCAGATGATATGCTTTTTCCGTCTGCCAAATAAGTCTCTTTTATCTCTCTCTCTCTTTCTCTTTCTCTCCCCTTAGGAGAGGACCAACCTCTCTTAGTTTTGCTGGTTGTTTGAGGAATCTAAACGTTATCAACAGTACTACTGGAGTTCTGGAACAGGTAGCAGTTATTCCAGACATCGCAGTGAATCCCGAAGGGGTGGAGTTTACTGGCTGTTTAGAAGAGGTAATTAAAATCTAACTCCTAGGGTGTCTCTTCGTCTTCGTTACGGTGACACATCCGCAAAAAGGGACAATATCTCAACACACACACGTCAAGAGAGTAATTAATTAAATCTGACACGAGTACTGATATGAGTGACAGGATTTACAGAACCACTGGAACTACTAATGAGGTCTGAAGGCAGACTATTCCAATCCCTAATTGTATTTGGAAGAAAACTATACTTATAGCAATTGGTACTGGCATACAATTGGCAGAAATGCATATCGTGCATGTTCCGACTCC
>KN888433.1:2559-16165 GCA_000934455.1 Apostichopus parvimensis | reverse complement strand
ATCACTGACATCATCGATAACCCGATAACAGACACAGTCATCAGCGAACAGTCGGACACCAGAAGAAACAGCATTACCAATATCATTTATATAGGCCAGGAAGAGAATGGGTCCCAAAACTGACCCTTGAGGAACACCGGAAGTAACCTTAGAAGGATTAGACCTAAACCCATTGACAACAACCGACTGCTCTCTGTCTGTAGAAAATAAGGGGTCTGTGAGGGAGAAGGTTTAGAAAAGTTAAAGGTAAAGGGAACAGGTCGCTCATCATGTACAGACTGAGTTCTGAGAGTTTCCAACTCCGGCAAAAAAAAAAACCTTTTCCTGACCTCAGCCCCAACTTTGGGCGAGGCTGAGGTCATCATTGATGATATTTCCTTTGTTTGGAGGTACGTGAACATTTCTCTATTGTCCCTAGTTCTGCCGATGGAGCAAGAAAAAAAGTTAAGAACCTAACATCACCTGAGATTCAAATTAGCCTGTAAAGTACTAGTACAGTGACAAGTAAAATGACTAAGAAATATGTCTTCCTCGACCAAATGCTTTTTTTCAGATAGCACATTTAATTATAAGCATTATCAATTGGTGATGTAATCTAACCTACAACATTATTTAAAAACTGATTAGAAATTCTCATGGCAATAAATCAAAGGATCAGTAAATGTTACGATGATGTTACATCGGTGATGTTACATTAATGAATACATTAATGAATATATGAATACATTAATGAATATATTAATGAATACATTAATCGGTGATGTTACATTAATGAAACTTTCCTCGCCTTCTCTGTTGACAGGTCACCACTGGTTTCGGGTTCAGAGGAGATCTCGCCTATGCACAGTTGGCATTGCCAGATCAGCTGCAGTTCACTCGGTCATTACAGTTTTACTTCAAGACAGAGCATCCCGATGGAATACTTGCATACTCTTATGACTCTCAGTCGTTTGTGAGTTGTTTTGTTAACTCTTCGATCTTTGAAAAATTATTTTTATTTGAAAAATAATTAATTTATTATTTTTATTTTATCATTAATTTATGATTATTTTTATAATTGTTTTATTTTTTATATATTTTTATAATATAATTTATTATATAATAATTTATTTTATTTAAATAATTAATTTATTATATATTTAAAAATAAAAATAATTTGAAAAATAATTAAGAGTTGTTATATTATTTTATGATTTTAAAATTACTCACAGAAGAGCAGAGTTTTTTTGTGTTGGATTTACTTCTTCGTGGGAAGTTGGAGTTGCCACTGTTATTGGCATAATTGTTTTAGATGTCCCGAGACTGAGAATGTCAAAGATTCAGTAAATCAATCAATCAATCGAGGAACAAACCAAAAACTGACTTATACTAAGAATGAATGAAGGAATGTGAAAGTGAATGGATATAAAAAAGAGGACAAATCCACAGAGAAGATGATCAAATCAGCAAATGAACAAATGAGAGCAAATGAATGGTTTATCATCAATCAAATGAACTAATTAATGAAAGAAGATATGATTCATTCACTTACTAATTACATACAAGTATAGTTCTTAATAGAACTAGGATATGAGAAGTAAAGGGAACATACCCTTTGCAAACTGTTTATTTAGAATACTGCTTAAAAACTTTGTATTGTTTCACTTCTATACTGTTTCTTTGCTTTGTTCCTCCTTACAGAACAAACTTTTCTACGTAACACTTTACCATGGCAACATCTTTGTGCATTACAATGTTGGAAAAGGCCTGTCTGAACCACTTCAAACCAAGGGTCAAAAGTTCAACACTGGTCAATGGCAGCTTGTTGCCATCCAGTTTACTGCTCTCAGGTATGTTGTATAATTTAGGGTTTATCAGATATGTCCTCCTTGTTGCTATCACTATGTGAACATTCCAGTGGATTTACAAATGAAAAAAAAAATAAAATTGTGGAACTGGTTTATCACAAGTTACAGTGTTATATATGTATTAAACACGAACATGACGGTTAGGCTGTTTTATTTTAAATTATCCAACTATAAGTCGATTGGGTGCTGATCCTGTAAATAAATATATGTGTGTGTTTGAAATTCTTGTATAGTCTGTCTGATAGAGTATTACGCAAAGAATGAAAACAGCAAACTTTAAGGTGTATTTTAATTCTTGGTTATTTCTTTCTTGCTTTTCTTCAGCGTGTCTCTGAAAGTTAACAACCAAGCTACAATTTACAGTAACCGTCAGTTGGGTACGGATGGTATCCAAATTAATGGACTCTCTAACAGTTTCCTTTACCTGGGAGGAGTCCCAGCAACTATTCCAGTTCTCATTGGAGGACAATTTCCGATCCGGAAATCCCTCTCGGGAGATATGAACCAGTTTTCCATCAATAATTTGTAAGTAAATGTTAAACGTGTTGTTAGTGAAATTGTTGGGTATTAAAGTGCACAGGATGGCAAACATACTTGAACAAGTTTATACCCATCGGTGCTCTTACATAAGTTATCACAGACGTCTTGTCAAGTCAAGTCAGTCCGGATTGTTGAGTTGAATCCCTCACATGTTTAGTTTTATCAAATCCTTAATAGTGTATTCACTCGAGTCGAGTAGAAGCATTCAAAACGTATTGGCGTGATTTTGATCGTTCAAGTCGTCGCTCAAATTTTAGGAAAAGTCGTTACTATCACTCCTGTCGGTTATATTTTCTTCCTTTGCGTTTCCGTTATTCAGATCGCACCGCTGCTAAGCAGCTCGGGCTTTAGACGGTAATGAATGATAGATTGATTGATTTGTCTGATGGATTGACTAATTGGCACCCAATATCACACATCCAGAGACTTAATACAATATTACCAAGATATATTTATAACAGATTGCATCGTTTCCCCCCCCCCCCCTTTTTGATATCCGATTCCCAATATTTCATACAATTTAATCTTTATACTCCTAAATCAACTCCCCTGTTTTCCGTTAGCTCACCAAATCTAAATGACCCGGAGGTCGTCATCAAGGAGAAGGGTTTGGTATTGAATGGCATCTCCCCAGAGGTGGATGAGCTTCCTCCCCTGCCATACCCTACGGATACACCAGGACAGGGTACCCAGTCCCCACAGAGCTGCCAGAGTCCCGTTGTGGCGGTACCATATCCAGACGTCTACAGATTCGGAGCTATAGATCCTGAGAGCTATTTGGCTTTCACGCTGGAACCATTTCAAGCAGATTATTTCCTCTTAAGGTGAGGTTATCACAAATTTACTTGACGGGAGTTGTTAATTATGAAAACAAAGAGATGAGTCTCATGGTTTTTCGCTGTTGTTATAACTGTGGTCATGTGACACTCTTCGGTCCATTGGCCTGGACTGATCTCAAAATACTTTTGAAAAAGTTTTTCTGTTTTTACTTTCTTCTAACTTTTTTGCCTGGAAATAAAACATGTCTATTACAACAAATGCAAAAGCACACAAAAGAGATTTTGAATAAGAAATATATTTGAATAATAATATATATGAATAATAATATAAGAAATATATTTGAATAAGAAATAAATTTGAATAAGAAAAATAAGAATAAGAAATAACATTCTTCTTATTACTGTCACATTATAACAAGAATTCATATCCCTTGCACTTGCCATCCTCTTAATGTGTATTGTGACTAGTCAGTGCTTCAAATAGAAGCTACTGGTCATTTCCAAGACCTACCTAACCAAACGAAAGGAATTAATACACGACAGATTTGTACCTGTAAAACTTTCCTTCGGTCCTACAGTTTTGTGATTACGTTACAATTCCGAGCCCATGCTTCAGACGGTGTGTTGTACTACGGTGCCGACCAGAAGACCAATCCATCCGAGTGGTTCGCGCTTATGCTCGACAACGGCAAACTGTCCTTCAAGATGATGACCAGCTCCACCAGTATCGGTGAACTGAACGTTTCTACCAAGAAGAAATATGACACCGGAGTGTGGTACCAGGTGAGGATGCTCTCTGAGAGGTGGCATCTTTAAATAAAAACGATGACCTTTGGAATCTGTGCATAGCGTTATGAGGGGAAAGCTCAAATATGGAAGATTAACACTAGCCTATATTTCTGTGTCCGTGGTTTGTTTTGATTGGTAGCTTTATATTGTTTTGTTATTATTTTCCTTTCTGTTCTTTCCTTTTTTCCCTTAAAAGTGAGGATTTTGTTTCAATTTTTTTTCAAGATTTTTTTTTATATATTTTTTTTTTATATTCTTAACATCTATATCAGATACTTTCAGTACACACTCACTCGACCAACTCTAAAAGTTGCATCATTTGAATTCTGTCCAAATATTCACCTAAGACAAAAAATTCAGTTCCATTTAATCTTGATGTAGAGAGTTGTTTATTGAACCTACAGCTTCTAATCAATTACATTTTAATTTTATGTTATTTTCCAAATTGACCAATACCACTGTCTCTGCCTTCTATCTTACCCATGTGTAAATGTAACTGAGCCTGACTTTTTGATCCTCGCAGGATCTTCTTCAGAGGCAGGATCTTCTTCATTCAGCCTCTGAAGAAGATCCTGCTAGGATCAAAAGGCCCACTTCCTTTTACACATTCTCGACACAGGTTTTTTAGTGGATAAGCAGTTTTTCTTTCTTACCTAGGCTACAGTTCTAAGAATCAACAGATTCATTGCCATCTTAGTAGACGAGACGGGCGAGTACGAGTCCAACGGTCAGAGCACAACCAGCGACTTGTCACAGATTAACGTTCGGACTGACCTCTATGTTGGAGGTATTCCGACAACTGTAGCTAACAGTTTCATTTCATCTTCCTTGGTAAGTTTTTTTTTTTTTTTTGTAACGATGGCTACAGTGGCAAAGGAGAAGTGATTATCAACGAAAGCCTTTTTTTTTTTTTTAAATTAACAAAGCATGAGAATATTTGCTGCCGGTAGGAAGGAGTAGGACACTGGGCAAAATGGAGGTGGTAAAGCTGTATAGTTTTATAACAAAAATCAAAATAAAATCAAAATAAAATAAAACTGTTAGCACACTGCTTATCCACTAGAGAGCCTGTATAAATGTGTAAAAGTAAGTTGGCCTGACGTTTCGATACTAGCAGGATCTTCTTCAGAGGTTAAATGACAAGTAACAGTAACAGAAGGGACAACTACACACACAGAATACAGACAGGTTAATGGCATGGTGAACACAAAGAGATAGATGTAAGGGGATTAGTAGTCAAGGGATGGAGAGAAGAAAGAAAAAAACCAACAGGGGAAGAGGAGAGGTAGGAGAAAAGTTTTATAGCACAAGGCATTATAAGTCTCTATAAAGGTGTCAGATTTTTGTTGACTAGTTCAATCATAGGATGTGAGTAGACTTAGCATAAAGACATTAAAGGGATATATTCCAGTGGTAGCCACTGTAATACTAATATCATGAGAAAAACCTATAAATGTACCATTGACAAACCTCCTGTAAATATCTTTTCCCTAACTGAAGTTATGGTTTTTTTGAAAGTAACCTATTTTGACTGGGTGAACACTTGATTTGTCTAATTAGGAATTGATTACAGTGACTGGTCTCTGATGACATCACAGTAGATTTTCTTCAAAAGCTTTACTCTCCTATCATAACCTTCTTGTTGATTTATTCTTTTGAAACCAGATTAAAATTTTGAATATTTGTTTAACTTGAAAAATCTTCTCCCCAAAATAGAATGCTATGATTATGCAAACATTTTGTAGAAATGTCATTTTCCTGTGTGGATAAGGGAAGAAAATATTATGAAGAAAAAAAATGAAATGAACAATTTTACTGCTCAATTTGCCATGCTTACATCAATCATTCTGCTGTTGCCAGATACAATCACCAAATATTAGAAAAATTAGAAAAAAATAGAGAAGAATTGTGATGCAGTCAACTTCAACCTTTCTAAGGTTTGATCTGGGCATGACCCATTTCAGTCATGACATCATAACACTTCCTATAGAATATGGTTCTTTCTGATTTAAATCATGTCTTGGCAAACCTCATTTCTATATGTTAAGGATATCCATGTATATTTGTTCATAGTGCAGTATAACATTTGCTTCTGATATTGTCAACAGAATGGAAGTTACTTTGATGGTTGCATCCGGAGTCTGGAAATCAGTGGTAACTTTGAAAGGGAATTGGTACTGTCATTAAGGTAAGAACACTATACAGATGGATGTCTTCTCCTTACCCCAGCATGAATCACCCCTCTTTAACCCACTCCCTTCTCTCCCCTTTCTGGCCCAAAAAGCCCTGATGTTTAGGTCAATTTCATGTCACAAAACACATTTTGATTTATCTGTATCTGTCTCTTTGACAATGTGAGACGCACATCGGCAAATTAGCTTCCCAAGAAAAAGCATTAGTACCCCTGCCACTGAGGCACAGTAGTCCCACTTCCCCACCCCACCCCCCTCTCCACCATCCACAATCGCAGGGACAAAGCTGTAATCAATACGTATGTTTCTTTCTTGATCATTAATCCTTTTTGTAGCTCACCTGATGAGAGGAAGAATGTTGAGTTATGTGAACAGAATGATGTAAACCTGAATACATACTTTGATGGAAGTGGATATTTACAGCTGTGTAAGTAAACAAAAACAATTTCCTTTTGTCAAGAAATAGGATTTTCCTCATATGAAATGTAAAATTGAGGAAACAGCTAGGTAAAGTAAAAAGACAATTTATTTTTTGCTGGATGTACAGAATTATAACATATTTGTGTTTCATGAAGGTGTTTTGTTTAAATTATTCCGTTAATGTTATAACCGTAATTTATGTACTGCTTAAATGAACTAGAGTTTGACTTATCAGTATCTCTGAGAAACTTTGGCTGTGCAAGAGGTTGTCCTCACTAGTGTGTGTACAGTGAATCAGTAATTCCATCACGAATATGCGAAAACTGAAGAAAATACTCCAATATAAGCAGTCAGACTAGTGACACCAGTTTTTGTCATCCGGCTTCTTAGCATGTTTCCTCTCTGAGTCATTTCATTTTCAAGTTTGACTTTCCTTAATGTCTCTGCATAATTGTGACTTATACTGGTAACTTTAGTAACAATCTCTGTTCTGTGTTAAGTCCATTGAAGAACTATTTCTTCTGGTTAACTGCAAAGCTAGTATAAATACCTTCCATTCCTGTTATCATGAGATATGGAAAGGATAGATATGAACGTGATTTGTGCTGTCGTGTTCTTGTTAGCCTTCTATGTGTTGTAACCACGTTCAGCCTTCTATGTGTCATAACCAGTATCAGCCTTCTATGCCTCATGACCAGTATCATCCTTCATATTTGTCGTAACCAGTAATAACCGTGTAATCAAATCACGCCTTAATTTCATGGGTGTTATTTAGATGTTGAGTTCCTTAATGTTGCAACTTCATTGCTAAATGACATGCTGTGAAACGTTTTTATTTGAAATTTTGCAACTCAGATGTAAGAATACTCATCATTCCACACTGTTGTTAAGTAATGCTTTTATCTCTCAAAATTCCAATTCTTTTTGTAAAGATTGGAAAAAGCATTTCATCATGATAATATTTTGCCTCTCCTCTAAACAGACGACGATGTAACTATCACGGATAATTTTAGGGTCGAGATGGAGATTACTACTTCACAAAGGGAGGCTCTTCTCTTTGTTGTTCTCCAGAACATGACATCCTTTGTTGCTTTAGATATATTCGATGGAGGAGTGAGTCAACCTTTTTAATAATATTTGTATCTAATTAAATAATTCAATATTTATATAGTTTTTTTTTCGTTAAAGTTTTTCAAGGCATAGCTGTTTGGTCTTTCACTGCCTTAACTCAGTTCAAAAGAATGTATAAATAGCTGGTATATAGCCTCAACATTCAATATCAACTTCAGCCCCAATTCTTATATGCAAAGTAGCTTAGGCTATGTTTATCTGCTATTAAAGTGTGGTAGGTCCTGACTCATAGTATTGATGACTGTTTTGAAAGTTAACAGACTTCGTCATCATTTTAAATATGCAATGTGATAACGATGTAACGAATAAGCTATATATATCTGGTGAAGAATCTTTGACAGCATGAAAAGATAAGCTAAGTGAAATGTGGTTCTGTGGTCGTTGCTGTATATTGGAGATTGGTCGGGCTAAGACACCGGCAGAAACAGGGTGGTCTATAATCGGGCAAACTATTGGTGAGGCTTATGTGCCACCTGCCCCACACGTTCTGATTGCCCTTGAAACGTCATTGAAACATCTTTTTATTTTTTTAATGTTTTGAATATTTTAGGTGCGAGTGGTTGCTAATTATGGTACAGCACAGCCAACCGTGGTGAGAGCCACAGGACTTGTTGGATATGGTATCTGTGATGGTAAAGCACACACAGTATCTTTAAGGATCACAGAGACCTCTGTTCAAATATCAATAGATGGTGGAGCCATGGATGAAACAGCCATTGCAGAGAGACAGACCACTAATATCCAAGGTCCAATGTTCATTGGAGGAATTCAAGGTAAAAAATCTGTTAACTTGTTGAATTTGTTATCTTTACTTTGCTTTTTTCAAGTTACATTGCTTTTCGAGTTACAATTACTATATTGCAGGTTTTGAATAGCTATGTTTCTAAAGACAAAATCTTGTTAAATGAGAAAAGAATGAAAAACAGAAATAAAATTAAAATTATAAAATAAGTTATAAATAAAGAATAATAATAAAGAATTTGTTATATTGCCAAAATGATGCTTCATTGTGCTTTAAATTCACTTAATAGCTTTCAAAATCTGATAAATATCTAGGTGTTCTTTATTATCTTTCAAAAGTCATTTGTAGTGCTGGCAAAGTTAGGACATTTAAAGTTGCTAGCAGTTTTCTGTATCGTTTCCATTGAAATTGTGGTCCTCCAAAGAAAAAATGCCCAGATTTTGCAAAAGTAACATTACACAAAAGAACATCTCATGGAGAGAGATAGAGAGATGATTTATTTTAAAGTAAGATGCTTGTGGAAGTATTAATATGACTGACCATTTACTTAACTTTCTAGCATATTTGCGAGCGATAATTGATCAATTTTTAACCGTTGAATCCAGAAGAAAATAAGCTCTGATTACTAAAGATCGTATTCATTTGATTTCAATTTCATTTGCAGACAACAGAAAATCTGAATTAACAACGGGTATCATCACAGCCTCTTTACAAGGTTGTATTTCTTCTCTGATTCTGAATGAGCAAGGTCAAGACTTGACTGCTGGTTTCAGCAAGTCCGGAGTTCGGAGAGGTTGTCCCCTAGCCATTCCATGAAGCTACTCACATAGTACCCTTCCAGTTCTCTTTCTCTCGTTCTCATTCTGTGCCTTAAATATCGTTGTTTGCCGTGAAATTTTCAACTTTGTTTTATTTCCTATCAAAGACAAACAGTCCTCCTTTTTTTTTTACTGTTAAAGGTGAAACATTTCAAAGTATATCAAAGCCTTGATTTAGAAAGCCAAAATAATAATTGGAACATAAATTACTTGCTAAAGATGGACAAAAAGAGAAATTCATCATGTTATAAAAGTTGTGTATTATATAACACCTTTTATGGAGCAGATAAACCTCATACATACAGTAGATTATTTACTTAAAATGATATTGATATTCATAATGGTGTGAAATTGTCTACCATATTAAACCTTAAAGTGTGTTGAATCTGGAACCAAATTTTTTTTTCTTAAATTAAAGAGGGACTAAGAAAATCAGAGCATTGTATTAGTAATCCCCAGAGCAATTATAAACTTGTGAAAACAATCATTTCTTCGTAGCAGCTTTTCTGAATCCTTTATACACAAATTATGAAAAGTAAAAATGTATTCCAGTTTATTGTACCATGTCTTTTCGTGACACTTCATATTAAAAAATCTATTATCATTCTCTTTGTAATTTCTAATAATAAACTAAAAAGGAAGCGAGATTTGTCCATCTAAGAATGAATTATTCCTGTTGTTTTATAGTTTTTGAACCATTCTTTCTAAACGTAAACAGATAGGCCATGTGTGTCACTTTCACAACGACACAAACATTCAATTTTTGGCTCAAAAATATGTTTCTGGAGATAATTACTGCTTATTGGTGCAGTGCAGAGGTATGGTCTGCCTCCCCCCCCCATGTACCCCACCCATCTCCCCATCCCTACTTTGTAAATTTCATAAACATTATTTGTACACGACTCGCCTTAACCTCTCTTTCTCGTATATGAACTGACATGAAAATTTAAACTGCACACCATTTGATGACTGTCAGATTCATGATTTAAAAAGAAATATATATATGTATGGTAGAGTGCATGTGATCTGTTTTAGGGTTGCCCATGATTGACTACAGGAAACAGTACTAATAACGTGTTGTCACTTGAATAAAATCATATACAGGACAAAAGAAAACTCTTTCCTTTCTAGCATTGCAAAATGAAAACATATGGTAACATTTACACAGAATTTGATGCCCCTCAATCTAAGAGAGGGTTCTTAACATTTGGTGTGCATACAACCCCGAGAGGTTTGAGGCCGGGGGGGGGGGGTGTCTGTAGCTATATGCATAGACAAGTTTTCTGAAAGCATCTGCTGAGGGGGTGCGAGAAATGGAACAGGTAAAGAAACATTGCAGTAAGAGATACATTTGGTTACAAACATTTGTCTGCTCATTAGTTAATTAGAAACTGTTGCATCCAAATACAGACGATGAAGTGTTGTAATAGGTTTATCAAAATTTTGCATAAATTTGAAAGACGTCTAATTGATGTGATTTTTGGTGTACTGTAGTAACAAGTACTGATTTCCAAATAGGCTAATTTTGATCATTGCTTTAATAGTTAAATAAGATTTCATGAGGTTGTGATAAATTAAAATTAAATTATATCTCTTGAAGAAACTAGGCTTAGGTCACTACTTTATCAGTAATGGTCATCTCTCTGTCCATTTTAAACACTGGCTCTAATGGTCTCTTGGTATAATCGGTGTTTTCCTGGACTGTCGGTGTCGTTTTACGTTGTTGTCCACATCTGAATGATTTCTTCCAAATTATAATCAAGGCATCGATTATAAATTCGCCAAATTCAAACCATGTGATGACCGAGAAACCAATCCACAATCCGATTTGACCACCGATGTCACTTAGACAGTCCAGCTCCTGAAAATAACAAGCGTACAATGCCCAATTACAGGTGTTATTTGATGCAGATTTTCATAGGAAAAAGCCTGGTGAGGGGTAAGTTCAGTCTGGGGGGCAACCCAGAAGCCCATGGTGAATAAGGTGTGGGGGGGGCAAGTAATGTGGGTTACAGAATTATGTACTCTCTGTTTCATTATATACAATTAAGAGGAAAAGGGTGACCCTTTAAATGGTAGCTAATGACATGGTTTTCCCAGCGTCCAACGTGCACCTCGGCACTGCCTGTTCAGGAAAGGGGTGTATGCTAATGGGACCCTATAAAAGATCTAATTTTGTGCATGTCGTTTTGTTACATTTTTATCAAAAGGTTAATTTATTTATTAGATTGGAGATTAAAAGAAAAAAAATAACAGTAATTGAAATTAGGATTAAAGAACACTCTTACCGTATATGCTGGAGATTGTTCGATGGATTCATAGTTCAGATGTTCAAAGTAAACGTGTAACTTGAGAACATTCTTCCTGAAAATGGATACGGTAGATATTTAAGATTTCACAAGCCCCAGCAGATAAAAGGCAATACTAAATACTAATAATTCCTTCCGATTAGACCGTCAATAACAAGCAGTTTCATTCAAGTTACAAGTAAGAAAAAAAATAAGAAATCAATGTTCATCGACAATACTATTCCATCGTCAATTTGATAGTTGATCATTCACTTTTTTTTCTTTTAGAATCATACTTATTTGTCACATGATTCAACTCCCACTGCCCTCCCGCCCTCCTAGCGTTCTCGGAAAATCCCGGACGGCCGGACTCAGTGGCGGAGCTAGGGGTATTGGTCAAGGGGGCGAGAATGGTCTGTAGGGCGCTTTCGACACTATCTAAGCGGAGCGCCACCATAAGTTGGCGCGGAGCGGACAGATTTTTTTTGAGTAAAGATACTCACTAGATCGCCGGAAATGACCCTTTCCGGGCCTTGCTAATTTGCAGATAAACGAAGAATAAATAGGTGTCATCGCCATTTTGTCAGAAAATTACACCAACAAAATGTGACAAATGTCAATAGGTATTTGAGAGCGCAATAAAAAGTCAATAATCGCGAATAAGTAAAAAGTGGTAAAAAGCTGAAAAGGGCGCCAGCAGTCCATTTGAGTCCGTCAGGGGGGGGGGGCATCCGCCCCCTCTGACTGTATGGACGCTCCGCCACTGGGCCCGGACGCGAATATTTTTTTCCCAAACTGAACTGACACTGAAATTATTTCCTCGATTCTGATTGGCTGATCAAAACCGGAATGGTAGTCTGCGTTTATCAATGAATGTATGTGACACTGTTAGTGTTGATCATACCAATCCTCATAGGCCGCATCATGTCAAAAATACGTGTTTAGGCCTTATACAGGCTAAGTTAAAGTCTGTAGGCCTAAGTGTGCCTACATGTAGATACAATGTGAGGCTTTCCAGTTATCTAGAGCTACTGTAAGGGCGGTATAGGGCCTATATTAGTGAATTTGAGATCTCGAACTAATACGAATACGTTTATACGATTAATGCAGGCCTACTAAGTCACCATGTACAAGAACTTCTAATGGTGCCGGTAAACATCTGTGTTTCCGTACGTTTAGGTTGTAAGGCTATATACAGACATATCGTCAAATGCCTTTTTTTGTGTACACTCACTGGCTGGCACATACTTGCTCGCCGTCTTCATGGCCACTGCATATTCGACTAGGCCTATCATGATTCATTGACTGAATACATTTTGAATTTATGATTATAAAAAGTATCGCAACTCCGAATGTACACAAACACCTCGTACATATGTACATCGGCTACATGTATACAATTACAAATGCACTGTGTTTTATTGTGTTGTATACTATACACAGTACAATAGCAATAGGCTACATTACATGTAATGTGTTTTGTAGAGCGGAGTCAAGCGAGTAAACAAACGATCGAGGACTGCCTATAATGGGCGCAGTAGTTGGGAATAGTTGCTTCATTGTGTTAAGAACACTATATACTTTCGTTCATATAAATATACCTACCAAAAGTTCTGGAAAGTTGCTAATGTGAATATCTTGAATTTGTTCGTGTTGATCATACTGATATCGACAGATTATCGAGGGATTCATGTTGAATACTAAAGTATATCACGTGCTCGCTGAGAGCCAATCAGAATCGAGGAAATAATTTCAGCGTCAGTTCAGTTTGGGAAAAAAATATTCGCGGCCCGGACTAGTACACTCCTGATCGTATCTGGACGAACGTTATGCAATTAATACAGCAACACACTGACTCAAATGAGGAGACAGTATGACTGCAGCCATATATGCTTACTGAATGAAATCTTCGTCTGTTATAAGACGCGCCCTGATATCTGCCGATACGTCACCCAGCTGAGAGACAATGGTAGGCTGTTAATAAAGAAAAGAAACAATAGTGAATAGAACTTCAGGAGGATATATATATTGGAAGTTTTTTCACTGTTCTTGATTTTCCA
>KN888432.1:60113-76396 GCA_000934455.1 Apostichopus parvimensis | reverse complement strand
GTTTGACTTCTCTTGCATCCTGTTTTTTTTTCTTTTTTCTATCTTTGTAGAATATTTTCCCCCCATTCACACAAATTGAGTCAATTCATTACTATCACATGTGTATGTAAAAGGCAGTTTTGTTTGCTATGGGGCAATAACCTTATGCAACTGTTCTCATATAAACATCTGATCAAAATATGGTAATGTTTGTCTTTAAGCAGCCTATTGGAAATAGCCAGGAATTTTCAGGGGAATTATTATTAGCGGTCAGTAACCCCCTTGTAGCAGGTTTTAACTGTTTGTTCACCCCTAAAATTCTACAAATCCAACAACTGCTATATAGATCTTTTAGTAGTTTTATAGGGTTTAACCTCTTTTTGACTTCAGATGTCCCTTGACCTACACCAACAGAATATGGTCATGAATCCTGTCAACACTAAGCAGGATATATGCAACAAGGTTATCACATTTGTGTGGCAGGTTTGGCCAATTTTGCTATGTGAAACTCAATCAAAGTTGGTCTGTATTTCTTAATAATAATAATGATAATTAACATTTCTCATATAGCGCAACTTACAATGAGGTCTCGCCGCGCTGTACTTAACCCTGGTCATTGGTAACTTGTCACACCTACACACCAAAGTGTGCACAATTCAAACAATCTCTCCTGGGGCACCACAGTGCACCACAGCCACGTGTCCCCTGGGGGACTTCCCATAAGGTGCAGCCACAAACCGGCGCACGCAACTATATTTCCTATAGTCACCTCGCAAGTCCCCATTTATACACCTGGGTGAAGAGAGGCAATGGAGATAAAGTGCCTTGCCCAAGGACACAACGCAATGATCTGGCCAGGGCTCGAACCTGTAATCCTTAGATCACAAGTCCACTGCCTTAACCACTTGACCACAACACCAACTATTCTTCTGCTCTCTTGCAATGATTGTTCTTATTCAATACAAATCATGGAATGATATTATACCTCCAGGGTATCACATAGCTAGGAGGTTACTATTTATTTATTTATTTATTTTATTTATTTTTCAAATTTCTATAGCGCCTTATCCAATCAGAAATTGCTCTAAGGTGCTTTACAGTAAAATACACACAAACATGATATACAAATATATAAATCGATAATGTAAGGTATAAAAAGGGTAGAAAATTTACTATACACAATTCCTACACGAGCTCCAAAGTGTATCAGAGTTATAGTGCACAGAGTCTTAGACTCCTGTAAATTACATGTATCTCTTCTCTTAAAAAACAACACCAAACAAAACAAAAAAACACACACACGATATTACGAAGTTCTTAATTAGTCAATAAATTTCAATGCAATTAGATACAATATACACACACACACACCAACACAACATAAAAATAATATTTTGTTTTCAAAGTAGACAAACAGTTAAGATGGATGTTTTCATGCAAGAAACAAAACAACTGTAAGCTACTTGAATCGTTTACTGATTCTAAAATGATGGCAAATTTCTACATTTTTTACTGAATTTTGGGTCACTTCAATTGCAAAATGTTTTACAAAAACCAAAACAAAAGAACCATGACACCCATTGGTATTAATATTAATATGTTTGCATTAGATATAACTGCATTTGGTATTGGGTATCATCCTCACCTCCCCTCCCCCCTCCCTCTGTTCCCTCCCCTCCCCTTACAATATTAACAAAACAACCTGTTTAAAACACCTGGGGGTCCAACGGTAGCATTAAACTGTATTTTTTTTATTGAAGAAAAAAGAAGAGGTGAAACAAAAAACATGAGGAAGAAATTCAAGAGCTAACGGCTTACCTGTAGACTCTTGGCCAAAGCAGGTTCGATTTCAGCGAGGTCTTGACAGCTGACTGTTTCGTTGTGTAAGTTCTTGTAGAGCACCCTCGGAAACTGGACGTCCAGGATGACTCCGTTGTAGATGGCGAGGCCGAGAAGAGTCCCGACCAACTCAAATTCCTTGTCTAACTCAAGGGATGCCCCTGTGATTAAAAAAAAAACAACGAAATAGGTTAAAATAGATGCGAAAGAGAGAGAGAAAAAGCAAAAAATATTCAAAACTTGAACCAAGAACAGATTCCTGTCCAATCAGTCATAGTAGTAAATTAGGAGAAAAAAAATTAAAAATTGGTATGAAGCCAATTTTTCGATGTTATTATAAATATTGGATTTTGAAAAGTGTTGACCTCATGTGACATTTGACCTTCATTTTAACTAGTAGGGATCAGCTACCCGGTTTACCAGGGATCTAGGCAAACTGTCCGATATTGCACATGAGCTGTAAAAGTTTATACAAACCAGGTGGTTCTACGGGAGTTAACATATTTAATTTGTGACTTTTTAATGTATGTTGCTTTGTGGTGACCCTTGGCCTTCACCAAAACAACAAGGTTTCTTGTATCTAAACCTATGCGGGATCTACACAAAAAGTATTACATTCATCGACTAAGCATTACTTCTTGCAATAATTATGCATCGGAGAACTCAGTTCAATTAAAACTACAACCGTTTCAAAATGTTCAATGGATTGATACAGAATGCAGGCTGGTTTGTATGTCAGGGACCTATGCAACACTGATATCATAATGCCACTCCTCCTTAATCATATTTTGATGATTCCAAGATATAGGAGAGACCCCTTACCATTGAGAAATCCCAAAAATTAGTGGCATTAAGCTACCGAATTTCTTGCTGTGTTCATGACACATAAAAAACAGGCATACTGCACACTTTAGGATCACACACATTTACACAGAGGCAGATGTCACATTTCAGACACGACAAATTGTTTTCAAAACTTTGTGTTCATTTAGCCTTCTCCTACTGAGGCTCTCTAGTGGATAAGCAGCTTGCTAACAGTGTTATTTTATTTTCTCTTAAAGCTAGCCGAGTTCCACCCATGACATACATGTGTGCACTCCTTTATTGACTAGTGTCTGATGATGTTTTAAGCAAGTCAACATTTGTAACAAAAAAGGAGGCACATTGACAAAGAATCACCCTACACAATAGCCAACGGACAAATCCGTCAAAACATCTGCGGGAGCCAAGGTTAGAGGCAAGCTGCAATGTCTGTTCCTGTTTCAACACTTTCCGGTACAAAACAAAGCATAATGTAGCCTTGATTTGATCATTTGCTTTCCGTTTTTTTATCTGACAGAGAATTACAATTGCCTTTAGCGAGTCGAAAGGATGAGGATGTTCCTAGCTTTTGTAAACTACCCGTTCAGTGACAGACATCAAAGATTTTATCATGCAGATCTTTAACAAAGTCAGATTTGCTTCATGTTAATGTAGAGAGAGGAATATATCTGCATCATGAAATCTCTGATGTCAGTCAATGAATGCAAATAAATGCAAATAAATGAATCCATATCTAAATTTATGTATCTATGTAGTTAGTGTAATATATTTTATGTGTAATCTTTTATGCACAAGTCGGCACTCTGACTGTGAGTTTACTTCCATTCGCTGTTTCAGGCTCGTAATCTTATGTGTCATTATCCTGCCAACTATCACATTCTGCTAAACCTGGCCGTCAATTCTGCTAAACCTGTATAAACTGATTTAGGTTGTGATTTTGTAATGTTTCTTATACGTGCCTGATGCATTTTCAGAGCAAATATGAACGTTTCATCTCGACATTCCGCACATCTTAATAGCAGACTGAGGCACCGTATCTGGCCAAGCCTACTTTGGAAATTTGTGCTGAATTCGTTAACGTTAATGTCAAGTGTTGTGGCTAACTTGGCTGACTACCAGAAAAGTCTGCTTCCATGGAAAGCAAGTTTGGACAATAACCGTTGCGGATAACATCGCTAACGGAACTAGAATATCGCTAACAGAACTAAAGGTGAATTTGATAAGAGCTGAAACGAACATTCATAGGTGACACACTTAATGTCCAGAGTTGTGGCTAGCTACCGCATAAATTGTGTCCGCTTCCATGAAAAGCATATTTTTGACATATAATTTGTGCTGAACATTGCTAAAGTAACTTGAATAAACTTGGTTAGAGGTGAAACATGAACATATAATGTAACCCAGCCAATTTGCTAGTATCAACATTAACTTTACCAATTTAAGGGTTTTCCAAAGGAATGGAGTCTTTAAAAAAGGGATCAATGATCATGTGTGGCTGGCATGCCCCCAGCTGGCTTGGAGAGATGACCCTACTGTAAGGGATGAGAGAAAGAGGAGGGGAGGGCGGGGGGGGTGGGGTGTAAACTTACCATTGAACCAAACTAGTCTCGTTTCCTCAGAATAGGTGAACATGCCTCTGTTTGGGTCAAAGATAGAATCCACAATGAGGTGAAAAAACTCTTTCTGAAGTCCGCCCATGTCCAAGCCCTGTAGGTGAAAGAATCAATAACTGTTGTAGGCAAAAACAGAGCAAGTTGTTATTCATAGACAGACAAACATATCAAGGTTAAACATAAATTAGCCAGGGGAATCTATGAAATTAAAATAGATTTAAAAGTTTCCAAAAATGCTACACTCCAACATTAAAGGTTTCACTTAATATCTCCAGAACCATGCAAGAAAAAGACATGTTGTATCCTGCAATGATTTTATCATTTGAAAACATAGTCCATGGTCGGTCCAAAGAATAAAAAGAGATAAAAAAAATGGAGTGTGAAAAGGGAGAAAAAGAAGTAAGGAGGTGACAAATTAGTGCTCGACAATTTCAGCTGCAATCTTTTAACACTAGCATATGCACTGTCAACTTCAATTGTGTAAGGATGGGCACACAAACTCATATAAAAATGCAGTTTAAAGTTAATTTGTGTAAAAAGAAGGGCAAGAAACCAAATTCAAACGGAATGTCATGGAGTGGGTTATAGCCTACCCCCCCCTAAAGAAGTAACACGGCTCCGATTACATTTCAAAAAAGTAGTTTCCTCTGGCATCTACCCCCACTAACTCATTCCCATTAATTCCAAGTGTTCCGTTTGAGGAATGGCAGTAGATTTGCTCATTAAACTCATGCTCATTAGTGACCGTCATTTGACTTCCGGGTCTAATTTGGGGACGTGATACTTAAAAAAAGTTTGAAAGATAGTCTAAGACCCTGTTCAATCACAAGATCCGCAGTACCTGTTCGCCCCCGCCGACAAACTTGATCTTGAGCGGTTTCTTCAGGTCTTTCTGCTTGGTCTGAATCTGAGCCAGAGCGTCCTGTATCAGCGTCTCTCGTTTGATTTCCAAGACCAGATAAGGACACACCGCGGCTTTCAGGTTTTCTTGCAGTGTAGCTGGTAGGTTATCCTTCAAGTGTTTCATGGCTTGATCTACAGTCTGAATAGAGTCAAAATATGAAGTGGAACAAAAAAACAGAATGTGAGGGGTGAAAATTGTATTTTTATGTCTTACTCTCACGATAAAAAAAAACTTAGACAGTGTCCTTAATCTGTGGTAAATATCCTGCACAAAAAATTGAGAACACCACATTCTGGTAACACGTGTTATGGTAAATACATAATTTTCTCGAAACATAAAAACCACCGAAACACTGAGAGGCCCTCAACATGTCGGCCTTCCTTTAAATGTACCGTATCAGTTGAAAAGACTTGCCGTCAAAATGGAGGCAGGAAGGAAGGGGGGTGGTGGGGGGGAAGGGGAAGGGGAAGGAGAGGCAACAACAACATGTGGTGTTGCCGGTTTTCCTAAAAGTAAATGTGGCGACCTTTATTTGAAAAGGCATAATGAACGGTTTACCGGACAATATTTAGTCATCTCCAGGTATTAGCAATATCAACAGTTAGGATCAAGCTTAGTGAGATGGGGTTATTACTTTAGAGATGTGGGATATTTTTTTTTATATTTTTTCCTTATATATTCGTTTTACTCTTGCTGTCTCACTGTATGCATCCTGAATATCTCTTTATATAAGGGATTAAAAAATTTGCTAGTTTAACTAATTATGATATATGATATCTGAAAAGGGAAAACAGAACAGTACGATTCAGCGAACCAACTTACAGCTTGTTGAATAATAGCTGCTTGGTACTCTTTTCTCATCTGCATCACTGCGTCCAAGTGTAAGACTCGAACTTTGGTCTGAAAGATAACGAAGGATTTCTGGTAAAACACACAAATGGCGACGAATGTTTGATGAAGAAAGTACAATGTTTGCAAGTCTGGAGGTAAACGGTTCTGCCTCGATTTTAAACACCCCCGTGAACCCCCTCCCCCCCCCCGGTCCTTCCCAGTTCTTTTAGCCTTTGTTTGTTGTTATATAGGCTTACAATCATGAGATACCACTATAAACTTAGTTCTGTTTACTGAAAGCACAATTGGCTGTTTTGTTGGATTCCAATAAGGTTCCCATTTGGGACTTGGAATAAAAAACATATTATACCCTCGGTGTTTTCAAATCTATTTTTAAGGTAGTCTTTTACATCATGATATATTCTTGGCACACTTTGAAGTGGCCATGAATTAAAAAAGAAAGAAAAAGATAAAAAGAAGGGAAACAGGCCAAAAAAGAACACACACACACACACGCAAACACACAAACAAATGAAATCTTTGTTTTAACTTTCAATTAGGTATTTCTTAATTAAAATAAAATTCAGGAAAGTCAAGTTACATTTTAATAGTAGTAAGAAAATTTGCAAGCCTCCATTTAAATTTAAATAATGTTAGACATTTTTACATCAGATACCAGCTGTCCCACAAAATATTTGAGATATATTTATCTGATTTAAAGAAGTGGTATTTTTACCTTTTCAGACTGCAAGTTAAAATCATAAACAGTGTTTAGATTGATACATGTACTACAGAACTTATGGTAGGGTTGTTTTTGTAATTTTAATGGCTTGCATACCTGACATTCTTTTAGACTCGTTAAAACACATTGTTATACTTCATAATTGATTGTCTTTTGGAATTATATTATGTTCGCCAACACACCTGTGAAATTTGGCTTTATGATTCCTAAAAACACCTGGAAACACTGCCCTACTTTATCAGTTCAATGATCCCTTTGAATATCCATATCCAAGGCCAAGCAACTGGTAGAACTCAATTAATCGAATATCCAATAAACGTAGAAGTTAGAACGATGAATGGGTAAACACAATGGCGGAGCTATGAGAGGTGTCTGTGGCAAATCTTCAAGCAGCAGACTACTTTGAAGCCCTAAAATGATTTGATTTCACAATTTATTAAACTGCAGCATTTAAGGTTGGAAATACCTAGAGCTTTGCATGGTCATAACTATATTCTACCCCTCCCTCTCCCCCTTCCCCTCCTCTAAGCTCACCTAAGTTTATTTAAAGTGCCATGATCTTTGTGAAAACTGGAGAAGGTTACTATCTAAACCAAAAGGTGTTTATTGATTAGTTTAGTTAATTTAAATCAAGTCCAGTTTAGTCTCATTTGTTTCGACTAGTTTAGCATTATTTTAGTTCAGTTAAATTTTCACTTTTCGATGACTGTTCAGAGAATGATGAGGCAGGCATGTTGTACTTCCATCCATTCCTGCCCTGGAAGCACCACTTAGCATCACATGGACGACATTGCAGCTAATCACCTGACCACTTCCTCAATTATTGAGAGAGATAAAGGAACCCCATTCATCGGTGCAGCTATGACGGACAAAGTTGTTTCGATAAGCAGAACCAAACCTCACTAGCTGCTGGATGTTATAACTGATCTTTGCAACCCCCCTTCCCCCCCACACTCATTCATCCCAAATCATCACACTTATCAAACCACATCCTTCCTTTCTATACCCCCCCCCCCCACCATAGACACATTTTCTAAGTTGAAAACACAATTGAACACATAGCCTACTGATCCTAACACACTTTTAATGCAACAAACTTCCTTTTATTGTCACAAGACTCATGGTACAATTGTTCTCTGCTCTGCCTGCACCAGTCCACCCAACCACATCCTTCCTTCCCATCCCCCTAAACATGCACACCATTTACTTTTCAAACATTTAAGAAAAACAAAACTTAACACCTTCAACAGAAAGCCTACGCCAAACACAATTTGATGGCAAAATACCCGGTTCTATTTTGCCACAAGACCAACAGCAGATTTTTTTACATTCATATTGTGATGTGATCTCGATTCTCACATACGATTGCAAGAGTTTGTACAAGCGGAAGTACTTGACATATATACAGATCATCCAACAACAGATTGTGCTACAGTGTTTAATAGTACAGTCACTCTGCTAGGAAAAGAGTTATAATATTACATACTTTTTGTAACATCAAATTCCCACCAACTGTCTTTAAACACTATATGGTAAGTGTTTTTTTATACCGATGTAATCAATTTTGATTACATAGCTCAATGATTATAAAATTGGTCAGTCTCTAAATTATATCTGATATTGCAATGAGAATTGGCCAAATCTCTGCTGCACAAATTGTATTTTCTCTGTCTTATGTTCCGGATCAAAGGATCAACTTACGATTGGATCCAGCAGGAAGGGAAATCGCAGGATGGACTTCTCCGATGTATTCGAGCACCCGGCGTCATCCTCGCTCTGCCAATTCTTGTAATGTTCGTGGTAGTCTAAATTTCTGATAGACCAACAAAAAAAGAATGGCTGTTAGTGACCAACTAAACAAACGTTAAACGTAATATCCAATGAGACCAAATAATATAACAAATTGTTTTCGATAAGATTCAACTGCATCCTAACCATTTGTCTTTCACAGTTTGGAATTATATCTTGCACGATGTTCATAGCTTTGAGAGAAAACATAATTTTTTTATCGTTGCCATAGCTAGGAACATTTACTGAGTAATTTAGACAGATTTTCACACAAATTTGTCACCATCCAGTACTTTTTGGTTTACAAGGACATTATTAAAGCTGCTATTGAGGTAGTTTTGTAAGATCTGTGATACTAGCCAATCCTAAAATTTCACTAACACGACTCCTCATCATCTTTCACTCAGTTTTAAAAGTAAATTTGAATAATTTACAGGGTGAGAAATGTTACCTATTTTGGGGGCTCACACAGTGGCTATTTTTCTCATTTGCTGATATAATAGTGATTTCAACAGTGTTCAGAAGACCACTGCATACACAGGTCAATGTGTAGAAGTTACTGTGTAGTTGGTTCTTGGAATGACCATTAGGTGCTTTTACCCTACTTTTGTGGTATTTTTTTGGGTAAATTTGTGATACTGTACTAGCCGATTTTAAATTTTCTTTACGAGGAATTTCACTAACAGGGCTACTCATCATCTTTCACTCAGTCTTAAAAGTTAATAAGAATAATTTTGAAAAACATTTTGGAACTTCCGAGTTGGAGAAGCTAGGATGATTTTCAAAGCTCTATCAATTTTGCACTCATCTTTTGAGTAAATTCCTTGTACATTTTCTCCAAAAGTGGCAAATGGCAACCAAAATCTGAATAATTATGTCACGATTTTAACAATTTTTGTATATAGCATGCAAAAACTTACAGAGATAGTTCGTTGCAGTAAAAATCTTCGATGGTCGCGAGCGGGGATCCTCGTTTCTTCTCCGCAAGAGTGTTGGCCTCATAGAAAAGAGACAATGCTGTGGCTACTGTCACAAGAAGGTCACTATTTGCACTGATTGAAGGAAATAAAAAGAAATATAATATAAAAAATATATAAATATATTACAAAAGTACATTTTGACTTGACATTAGCACATTCTGCTGGGTACCATTTGGTACGTTCCACAAACTATGGAGTTGCAACGCAAAAGTGTGTTGTATTTTGTATGTGGGCGGCGGAAATTTTCCGGACGTTGCAAAATGTGTCCGTTACTGAACTCGCAGACAGAGATCGATCGAGTCATTTATCTTTTAAACATCTGAGTCTATGGTCCAAGCTAGCTGTCACTGATTCTGAGCATCAATTCTGAGGGGTGGGGGTCCTGGTGGGGGGGTCATGGATACAGTAATCATGAAAGATCCTGGGTGGTGGGCTTAAGGTTTGAGAACTGCTGCCATACAAGGGTAATCAAATGAAATAATTTGGTGTACTGAAATAGCATCAGAGATGTTCGTGACATTAGGTAGTAACTTCAAAGGTTTGCCTATAAAAAAAAATCAAGTATTGCATGTGTGGGACACACAATTTGTATGTATTGCGATTACTGGCAAAATAACCTGATGAGGGGAGTTTCATAGTGCCATAAGCCTAGAAGATGTAGGTTGTAGACAAACCAAAATTGAGAAGTACTTGGCTCTTCCACATTAAACTCGATACTTAGTAGTTGCATTACATCTGCTTACAAAAGTCATTAGAAATATCGTCTAAAAAATTTGATGGCCTGATTTATCATACGCAATGTGTTTCTTCGAACTTAACCATTAAAAGTTTTAGCGCACCACCGATAACTGATTAGTCTAGTTTAGTTCAGTTTAGTAGAAAAAAGGATCAGGAGGGACACTCATGTCCCCATCAAGGACCCTATAGAAGAAAGAAAAAACTGAAGACACAAACACTCAGACCCGATTACAATGCTTAAAGTGCTTGTCCAAAGCATTCTAAAACCCATTCACACTACTTGCAAGTACAACTTTCTTAGGCAAACCGTTCCACTCATTCACAACCCTATTAGAAAAAAAAGTTATGCTTAATATTAATCCTACTTTGTGACTTTTGGAGTTTAAGACAGTGACCTCTGGTACAACTACTATTAGCAAACATGAAAAAGTTTTTACCTTTGGTTAGGCTTCGAAGATGAGTTTAGGCAATTCTTAAATACTTCGAGCAGTCGTAAAAAGTTGTCCGTGTCGTACGAAGATAAAAAATGGACGACTGCATTCTTTGCACCGTTTGAAAGACTTGAGGCAAGGATCTGGCTCAGGGTCAACAGAAGGTCATGGTTTTGTTGTATGAGGAAGTTTTCCATCAGTAGAAAAAGCTGTGAAAAACAAAACAAAAAGTATAAAAGTCAGAAATGAGATAAACAAAGTCTTACATATATTTTGTCTATAATTAGTTTTCCCACAATTTAATATATTTAACCAATATAAAGGACCTGTAATTAGTTTTCAAGACTGACACTTGCATACTAAATTGCCTTGTAACTTGCCTTGAAAAAAAAATAAATAAAAAATTTAATGACAGCATTGTGCAAGACTAATAATCACCAATGATTGTCTTTACTAATGTCAAAATCAGCACTCCATCAACAGACTAACATTCTTTAACATAATTGCTAGTCTACTCTTACAAAAATATTCTCTCAAAATAAAATAAAACTGTTAACAAACTGCTTATCCACTAGAGAGCCTGTGTAGGAGAATGTGTAAAAGTAAGTTGGCCTGACGATTCGATCCTAGCAGGATCTTCTTAAAAGGCTAAATGACAAGTAACAGTAACAGAAGGGACAAACACACGCACAAAATACAGACAGGTTAATGAGCATGGTGAACACAAAGAGATAGATGAAAGCGGATTAGTAGACAAAGGATGGAATGAAGAAAGAAATAAACCAACAGGGGAAGAGGAGAGGTAGGAGACTCCTATCTCTTCTCTTCCCCTGTCAATCCCTGGTTAATAATGATATTTCTGTCAGAATCTTCCTAACAAGCTGCATCAACCACCAACTGCTATTTAAGAGGATGATTCACGGTTTGATTCCCAATTTCCACCGACGAAACCTCCCCCCCTCCTCAAAAAAAAAAAAAAAGACTGACAGTTACAACATATTTGAAATGAATAAAGGAAATATTGGCTAGGATGGGATTTGAACCAGTCACCTAACAATTACAAGTCCTTTACATTGTTATGGCCATATTCCGCCCTGAGTTGGTAAATTCCAAGGGCGTAGGAACCGGGGGTGCTGGGGGGCGCCAGCCCCCCAGTGAAAAATATGGGGGGGCGGAAGTATCATTCCGCCCCCCCGCTTCGCAAGTCAGGAAACCCCTTTTTCATTTCTGCCCTTGGTGCTCAGAACATTTTGGCAGAAAAAAAATCTCATTTGGAGCACCAAATTGCACCTAAGGCCAGGTGAAAATGCAAAATTATTTACAAAATGGAGTGCATGGGTGTTGAAGTGTGCTATATTGCACCAAATTGCATCTGAGGCCACCTGGAAATGCAAAAAATTTCCAAAGGGGAGGGGGAACACCGCCTCCCCTTAGACCCCTCCCCCAGGCCGGCCATCAGTCTTCAGCACCCCCACTCAAAAGTACCTTCCTACGCCACTGGTAAATTCAGATATAACCATTTACTTGTTGGAATGGGGGGAAGGGTGTGGGGGGGGGGAGCAGTGTTATGATCTAGATAAAAGTTGTGGTGAATTCTGGTGAAGAAAAATAACTAAATAAACCTTTCCTTTGCAGGTTGCAACTTGATGATGCAACACGTGTTAACAGTGCGCAGCTTCATTAGTTCTTTAAAATAAATTTCTTAAAGGTGAATAGCACCATCATCATGTCCCATCATGTCTTACGGTCAAGAAAATTTAAAGGCCTACCATACTTATTTCATCGGCCTTAATGTTCTCCCTCTTTAAGTTCATGAGAAGGATCTCTAGAGCATTTGTCATGACCGAGGAGAATGTATCAGCTGGTTGTAGTCCCATCAAGAGCCTGTATGCTTCCCTCGTTGCAGGAAGATCTAAAGGACTGAGGGCGCTGTCATCATCGACCTGTAATTCATGTTAACAAGATCGAAAAAAGACAAAAAATGATTTTGAAGTTGAGGGCTTGACTGAGTTGAAAAGGTATCATGGTAGAAGACTCTTTTTCTTTAAAATTTTCAACTTTTTTGCCTCACATAACTCTTGTGTGGTCCTGAAACAAACTTACACTGTGATACAAAATTCCAAACTAAAAAAAATCTCTCTATAAAATATGCCTTCTTATCAGCGGTTGAGCAGTCTATGTATTTGGCAGCCATGCTACTGTTGTGTTCGGTTGAGCAAAATATGCAAAATATAACCATTTCCAAAATGGGTGTGAACACCAAACAAAAAGAAAGAAAATTATGTCTACAAATTTATCCATGACTTTTGCCATTGTGGCTGATTGATTTTAAATAGAATATCACAAAATACTGATAATTTGGAAAACATTAAAATTGGAAATTGCCAACATGTTATGCAGGATTAGTTTAATTTGATAGTTATCCTAAATATATTTTACCACACTATTTTTTGCCTTCATATTTAAATAGTTTAATATTCTGTAATAATTTTTCATGTATACATTACAAGTATTTTTTTTTTAATGATACTCATGAATTTTTTGAAAATTTACTGTAATTTTGTAGCAATATGTGAATCGATGTGAAAAACTATTTTTAATTTTAAAATTTGTACACCAAGCAACAGACGGTGGGTGGAGTTACCGTTTTAATCGATTGCCAAATATTTCACATGAAAATATCACCATTGTCCGTAAACCTATTATTACGGGTTCACTGACACACATTCAATGAGATCAAGCAAAGAATATCACCCACACAAATAAATCCAAAATAGAAGTGCTGAGTCACAAACAACGTAATAGTTTACTATTTTGGAAGCCCAAATTGTGCAGATGTTAATGCCCTGCAAGAGTGCCAAGACCCCCCGCCCCCTCGTATTATTACTTTGTTACCCATTTTCTTAAAGACTGACACAACACCTACAGTATGTGAGATTCCCAAGTAATTTAAATCGATTTTGTAAAACAATTGCTACTGTCAGTCAAGAGAGTGAACGACCTCTGTTTACGATGTTCCGTACATGTTTTTCATCCACAGAGTCTATTATTCTCACGTCTTTATAGGTTGTTTTTCTTCTTTTGGTAATTGTCATTCCACACCCCCGTATCCCACGCAACATAATATTTGACTCCCTTTGTTCGTTTCGTCTAGCTGCTTTGGTCACATCCTTTCTGTCTTTAGTTTTAAATGGAACAATGACTTGCAGTTTACAAGGTCAATGGTTGTGTCACATGACTTTAATATTTGACCTTGACAGTTGTTTGCACAATTTTGCATAGAACAATATGGCTATAAATAGTACAGTTGAAACTGACACTATTATGTAGACAGAGGTCTCCCTTCTACTAGAATGCAAAGGTAAAAAGTCCCCTTAGGTTCATACATGTATTTTTTTAAGGTTTGGATATATACAAGGCTTAGGTCCTGATAATGGTCCATCCACAGACCTCTAGGGATGATGAAGAAATGTTCATATTTGTTCAGAAGTGGAAAATGTCATCAGGGACCTCAGGTTGGTTTGACACAGAAGCCCCCCCCCCCCCCTCCTTCCTCCCAAATTGTTTTAGGGAGCCCCTAGGATTATGCAGACCTGAGATTGAGTAAGATGAGGTTTAGGGTATGCCATAAGTGTGTCTCATAACTCTACAAATTAGCATGAAGCCTTTAAGTCAACCACCAGTCTTTAAAAGCTCTACACTGGTTTCGTCACCAAACTTCGCACACCACTTACTTTATAAAAGTCATTTTACAAGTGACTAGACAACATCGTTCCTCACAGATGCTATCAAGTATTTTTCTCTTCTCCACCAAACTTGGTGCAATCAGCTGGTAATTTTTTTTTTATAGTACTGTCTTTAACCCCTGGATGACACAAACATCAAATTCTTCGATGTTACGATAGACATTTTCATCCTCGAGTATCCCCCGCAAATTGAGTGTACAGACAATGCTGAAATTTTGCAGGAGTGAGTGATTTTTTAACTTGATCAGAATCTCAAACATCTTTGCCACATTAGTGTTTCACACAAAAGCAGTAATATTTTACTTGAGACTTTTACAGTATGACTTGCAATGACACATCTCTAGTGAAGCTAGTGACAAACATTCTTGTACTGACTTTACCTCTGAAGAAGATCTGCTAGGCCCAAACATCAAACCCTCTTATTTCTATACATTAACCTACACAGATTTTGGCATTAGAATTAATAGCAGTTTGTGAGCACATTTCTTTTCTTCTTTCATGTTGATATACATTGTTGAAGAACTGATGTTTTGTTTACTGCAAAATCAATTAAAAAAAGCTAAAATTTAAAAATTGAATATGTTCTATGTTATTAAAAGGATCACTGCCATGCAAAAACCTTTTTTTTTTCTTTGTGTAAGTGACTAAAACTGTAAATACTGGTTTCAAGGATTACTTTTGGCACAAAATTTATTTCAATATTTGTTTAATTTTTTATATTTTAATATTTATTTTAAACACATCAGTCCAGGTTGCTTATCAAATTATACCACTTTTAAATTTTGAGAAATGACCCTTTAAAGGGTGTGAAGACTCGCGCAAAAACCAAACATCTAATGCCAGTAATCTGACCTAGTTTCGAATGAGGTGTAACGGAAGTGTTAGACACCTCCATCGATCCCAGTGTACAGTCAGTACATACAGCTGCGGTCAATACCCACAGCACAGTGTATAAACGATACAGCGATGGACATCTCAGGTCCAGCTAAAGATAACAAGGTATCACGTTTCATTACTGTCTGCATTTTGCAAAACGAACAAAACGTCACTTGCAAGCAACAGAAAGTTAATTTTTTCAGATGGAAGCACGCGGTTTGGGGCGAGTCTTCAATGCCTTTAAACATCCGACGTTCATCAATTAAAGTGGATTAACGATATATAGTCTAACACAGAGATCATGAGGTCAGTTCCTCAGATGCAACACAAAATTCAGAACGGGAAAGCATAAGTCTTTGAATGGTTTCAAATCACATGTTTATAATGTGGTACGAATTTGTCAAAACCAAAGGTTTAAATGTCCTCCAAGGGTGCTCTGTTGTCCATATGAAGTTGAAAGAACAAGCTTTGGTCGACTAATTACAATCTCTAAAACAATGGATTAACGTAAACATTTATGCCTACACTGAGGATCAGAGGTCATCATAACTTAAGCCTTTATAAAGATCTGCTTTATTGGCTTCAATTATAGCACGCTAGAGTTAGGAAAGTTTTGTGATCATGTAATCCACCGGCCACGGTCGTAAATCGACCTGAGGCTGTACAATTAGCCTGCATAGCTTATTAGGCTCTTTGTGTAAACACTGTGTGGAAATATGTTCATGTCTACAGTTTAGTTAATCATACAGCGTTCACACAAAGACCCTCGTACAAGAAAAAATATGTGGCAGGCGTTGCAGACTAATTAGAGGTCATTTTACGACCAACGCAGGTCGATTACGTAATCTCAAGAAACCTTTCCATGATAGCGTGCTAGAGTTGTGGTCTATACAGCCCAACTTTAAAGGAGCTTTCCAGAGATTTAGCATATTTCAAAGGTGGATACCTTGAAGACCGGAACAGACTACGGTATAGAACCACTACTAGCAATGAC
>KN888432.1:0-11900 GCA_000934455.1 Apostichopus parvimensis | reverse complement strand
TGGCATGATCGATTTCATTATGTTGAGAATACAGCCATAAGTTTAATCTTCATTGTAACCTACCCTATCCGTTCCTATAGCCTTCTATTACGTATGGCAAATCGTTAAACAGACATTCCCTGCACCCCTTCCTTTATGTAATACTTGAATCGCCACTGGCCCTTCCATAAAGGTTCAGGCCCCTACATAATTCAGCAAGGGCGTAGGAACCGGTGGGGCTGGGGGGCGCCAGCCCCCAGTGAAAAATATGGTGGGGCGGAAGTATCATTCCGCCCCCCGCTCCGCAAGTCAGAAAACCCCTTTTTCATTTCCAAATGAGATAAAAATCTCATTTGGAGCACCAAATTGCATCTAAGGCCAGGTGAAAATGCAAAATTATTTACAAAATGGAGTGGGTGTTGAAGTGTGCTATATTGCACCAAATTGCATCTGAGGCCACCTGGAAATGCAAAAAAAATCCAAAACAAAGACCCCTCCCCCAGGCCGGCCATCAGTCTTCAGCCCCCCCCCACTCAAAAGTACTTTCCTACGCCACTGTAATTCAGTCAGGGGAAGTTTTAATTTTAGCCTCCCCCCCCCCACCAACCCACCTTACAGTCAGGCGGTAACAGGAAACCTTTACGTAAGTTATAAAGCCCAAACAGAAAAACAATAAAATCTAAGATTGATTTCTCTGTCGCGTCGAAGTTTGAGCCGTTGATTGGCCGGCGCGTATCGTAGCATATGATGTTGCCTTTTGAGGGTTCTGTAGCTTGTAAAATGCATTCGTCATCTTTGGAGGGAGTCACCTGGCAATTATCTAGCATATTATATTCAATGTCTATTTAGAGAAGTGAGTCATTGTATAGTATCAATACTTGCAAATGCCTTTACAGTTTCAACTTTATTAGTGTAATGTAATACGTCATTCGCGTATATTAAAAAAATCCCCCCCCCCAATCGTCCACCCCCTTTCCCACCTCTCCTCATTTTCAACCTCACACAAAAACAAAACAGATATTAGAACATCCTAATAATAGACCTAATTTAAAAATTAGTCTAAAGATTCTTCAGATCGCACCATTTAACGTAGGCCTATAAAAGTTTCATTCCTCCGGTAAGGTATTGCCCCTCCCCCACCCTGACCCGCTACATGAGAGTCGGCTTCAACGACCTCAGGACCGCGCCCACTCCTTTCAAATTCCTGGATCTACTCATGAACACATACCATTCCCTATAGTTATAACCTAACATTACACACGGAGATGTAACCAAATAATTGTTGATATCATCAAATATCGAATTAAAAGTAAAACGGCTTGCATGCCATACGGTCGAGTGAAATACTTTGTAATAGTCTGACTGGTTTACGAGACTGTAAAGTCATCAAATAAGTTTGCAGACGTTTGTGAATGTCTTCATTAAAGAGGGAGACGTACATTGGGCGTACAAACGCTGGTAATTCAAAGTACAAGCGAACTTTTACTTCCTTTTTTGGTTCTCGAGCCCGTACGTGGAAGTAAACGCCCTGGTTCCATTTTCTGTGGGAATCTGTTTAAACTATTTTAGGCTGTGATAGTTTATACGTATATCCTGAAATATGTCAATGTATGACATTTATACAGTGCGACCTTCACCATCACTGACCCAACTCCCCGCATCCATACCACTGGCTTCTTCCTATTAACGTAGAACAGCGGCAAGATCTACGCCCGAGCAGGTCATAAAATAAAGAATTCTCGCAGCAGACTCCAAGGAAATTCTTATAAACAATTGACAATGATAAATGATCAATATGCCACCCGAAATTCCTCCCGACAGATCTTCTAGCTATTAAAGACACATCAACAGCCCCGATTGTAGTTGCCACACGTTCAACTAGGCTATAAGAAGGTTTCAGTGTTAGCATAAACGGCGGAACTGACGTTACCATGATTCAATTGGGAGATGACATAATAGGCAACGAACCCTCTTTTTTGTTTTGTTTACAAAAGTACCTCCCCTGTATATGTGCTCAATACCGTACCGTACAGTGGCGGAGCTAGGGGTATTGGTCAGAGGGGGCGAGAATGGTCTGAAGGGCGCTTTCGACACTATCTAAGCGGAGCGCCACCACAGGTTGGCGCGGAGCGTACAGATTTTTTTTGAGTAAAGATACTCCCTAGATCGCCGGAAAATGACCCTTTCCGGGCCTTGTTAATTTGCAGATAAACGAAGAATAAATAGCCACTCTAATTAGAGCATTTTGTCAGAAAATTACACCAACAAAATGTGACAAATGTCAATAGGTAGATGAGAGCGCAATAAAAAAGTCAACAATCGCGAATAAGAAAAGGGCGCCAACAGTCCATTTGAGTCCGTCAGGGGGGGGGGGGCATTCGCCCCTGACTGTATGGACGCTCCGCCACTGGTACCGTACTGACCAGAATAACTAAGATCGGTATTGACAGTAACATTAAATAATTCCTTTGACATGCACTGTCAGCTCTATTAATATACAAACGTTTGTCGTATGTAATATTTGTAAATATTTTCTCAATGGAATATCGATAAACGTAAACAACAAAATCCTCGATACTTCTCATATACTGCATATAAAGGGACAGTTTACAACGAATTTAAAAATTCGTAATTGCCTCGCGAAACCGGCGGAACTTGTATGGTACGCTGAACATGCCAATATACGTAAACAAAATCAATTTGCCGATGACTTATTTTACGCATATCCAACTTTATGCAATCAAATTTCTAAGAAAAAACACCCTGATAGCCTTGAATGTAGAAATCGACTGCGCTCGTAGGGAAATGGGTGTGTGTGTCCGCTCAATTAACCTATGTATCCAATGTTACTCATAGTACATGGCAAGAAACTTGCCCATGTTTTGTAGTGGCTAGACAAAAACTGATGACGGTTAATAGTTAACCAGAATTGCGACAACGATGCGAGACGGCGTAATTTCTTTGAATTGTTGCGATCAAGGGAAAGTTTTGAGAATGTGGTGACGTCATCGACGAATTTTTAATAACCGGTTGTGTTTGCTTTTTACGAATGGCGCCATCTATTAACCAGAATTCCAGTAGACCGTGCACTGAAGGTGTCATACATACTCCATAATATTAATCCGCCCGAGTGTTCTCCTCCAGGGAAAGTGCCGCCGACTTGGATTTGGGGTCCAGTGAGGCAATTTTAGACTATTTTAGGCCTTCCTAGAGCAGGGTACGAAAACGATTTACTACTAAATAAAGAGGGTTTGTTTACAAGTGATGAAAACATCAGGCTTTCATATTTGAAGGTGACAAAAATGACCAACTTGTCAGCTATCCAGTGATGGGTAGGGTTTAGGTATAATGAGAACTTCTACAGGGACTTGGAGACCACATTACTTTGACGAATTAGTGTGTTATTCAATGGGTTCAAACCCAAATTTTCTCTCCTGTAAAATAAGAACAACATACAAACAATAACAAACAAAAACAAAGTAGAATATGTGATTATGTAATCACACTGTTTTTATTAATTCTTCAAATTGGTTGTGCCGGTAATTTGACTGTTCAGAGAACTATTTTACGTAATGTGATCAGTGACGTAAACATAAAAAAAGGGAGAAAAGTAGAGAAACTTAGAGAAAAGTAGAGAGAAGTAAGAAAAACGTAGCAGAAACAATATCAAATTTGTAATTGCAATACAAAGAAACTAAAATGGATATAACATGTATAGGACGTGCACAGGATTATAAAGGTGGACGGAGCTAACTGATTTAGGTTGGGGCATTATCTTTTATGTAAAGGCCAAAGTGGGATTCGACAAAACCCTATTTTCCCTCGGTGGAGGTCGGAGGTCATCCCTCTAATCTTCCTTTGCGTAGAATAAACTCTCCTATACAAAGTATAAGAAATGATACGATTATAACTTAGAATGGACCATTTCACATCTAAAATCTTCATTATTTCTGGGGGGGGGGGGGGTGGCACCCCCATATTCTTCTATGTGGGAGCCGCCTTCAATGACCTCATGGCCACACCCTTACCTCTTAAGTCCTGTTTTGGCCCCTAAGTTGTGTCTCACGATATTAATGAAATGTCTTGTGTTTTGCATTTAATAATAATAATAATAATCAGCAGTTATTTTTATGACGCTTTAGCGACCACAAATGTGGGAGAAACCCACAAATCTTCTGAAGTTCATTCCTTAAGTTCACCGATTTTCAATCTTAAGTAAGAGAGAACCAGTGAACCTTACCGGATTACCTTTCTTTATCCCCATTGTTCACTTTCTATACGGTAACACCATATTGTGGCGGAGTATAAGAAAGATGTAGCTTTTAAGTGATATTTAAAACTGAAAACTGAGCGCCCTCTACAAGACTTTGAACACAAATGGGTTTTTATGTCAATTTCTGTTTATATATCCTCATCAGTTGGTGACGTTGGTAAACGAATTTTCGTCCTGCAAAGAAACAGGAAACATTGTTGTTTTTTATGTTGAGAGACTAGTAAAACAAATATTGGGAGGGGGAGGGGAGTTGAGGAGAAAACAAAAATCAATGACTCCTCCAAAACACCATAACACGGAAAATGCCCTTCCCTTTCACTTGACAGTTAATTTCCAAAGGAGATCCCGAGCTGAACTCCAACCCCGTGCACCAGCAAACTACACTTTCACGGTTTTCAATTTGTAACTGACTTTTGACCAGTACGTTAAAACATTTCTTCATATTCATTTTTCGTTGAAGTAATTTTAATGTTTTTTTACCTTCCCAAAGATTCTGCTTCCGCTACGGTTTGTGGCATCGGTTCACCCCTAGTCTCTGGTAAAAACAGAGCAAGAAGTCCTCCGGCCAAACTGAGGGCGCCAAACACAATTAATGGTAACGGTTTCCAAATTCCCGTCAGTATTAGCATTAAAGGTGCACAGATCCCGCCAATACGAGCGCTCAAAGAGCTTGCACCGAGTACAGAGACACTGTGGCGTTTATCAAGGAAACAAAATAATTATCTTTGTCATGTATATTTATATGTATATGTATATGTTTATATATATAAATGTATAAATAAAAAGTAAGACCATATTTTGCGAGGAATTACTAGTTTTTACCAATTTTACAACATATTAATATCATGATGATAAATCAAAGCTAAATGAACCAGTTATTTTACTCAAGTTAATTAGTGAAAAGGCCTTATTGAACAAATCCATTCAAATCTGACGTACTTGTCCCCCTTCTCTTTAATTACATTATCGTTTATCGCATATAAAAATAACCTCAAATATATTTCTTGATTAATTAACAGTGAGGGAAGGTTTCCTGTTGTGTAATGAATATTACGAACCCGAAGAGGAACTGCGTTCAGATTTTCGCAGATTTGCAATTTTAAAACGATGAACACGTTTGGCTGACAAAGTTTCCAAGCCTATAAAACGAACCTTGCTATACAAATAAAACTTCAGAAGAAGGTATGTCCGCCCCCCCCCCCCCCCCCCCAACACACAGCCAGGTTGCTCTTGGAATGTCAGCAAATTTGGTTTCTCAGAAGGTATCCCCCCCCCCCCCCCCCCACCTCACCAATTTAAGTCAAGAAATAATGATCGAATCTAGTTGCAAATTTCGTCTGCATACATTTTCTTTTCGTTTTACATAAATTTCACTTTGAGTCCCAATAAGTCATTTTCATAATTTGTATTTACTCGTTATTTATAAAGTATAAATGATGAAACAATACGTTTGTTTGCTCTTACCTAGTTAACTTTTATTTTCATAAAATTGGAAATAAAGTTGAATGATCACGTGACAGAAGAATCTACACATGATTCCTCAACTTCAATAGGGAATACAATAATGTTTTGGAATTTTTACTCTTTAAGAACTCGTTTTATTTACAGAGCAGCCCCTTTTTGTAAACTGGTAAAGACAGCTTCTTAGATCCTTTGTTGTAGCTTTTTGATAACATTTGTAACGCTTTTTATCGTTCATTATTATCTTAATCTCGTAAACTGTTATATGTCTTAACCTGTATTTTTGATGTTCTGTATATTGTTATATTTTTATCCTATTTATAAATTTCTCTGTAAATTTATACTGGAATAAAGAAATGAATGAAAAAAAAATACATTCTGGATAACCACCCTAAATTATAAGAGACCGAGCTGGGTGTTTGTGGTTTGATTGGGATTCTTCAACTTTTACATGAGATTATAGACGATTGATCGATTCAGGTACGTAAAGACATCCTCTCCGCATCGGACCATACATCATGCACCGTAGGTATCGTACACCACAAGTAATTGCTTCCATTGACTTACACAGTAAACTGATCACATTCCAATGCCGCTAGAGCATAGATAAAAGTTTTCAACTGACATGTCCTACCCACTGTATTATAGCTAATGGCGTGGGCTATCATAAAACATTCAACTTTTGCCACCATGACCGGTGAGTTTGAGCCATAGAACTTAGCTCAAAGTTTAGTATATAGTGCTCCACAACCCATCTGCCAACTCTTGCTGCGGAATCTTCTTGTTTCACCTATAGGTTTCCTAAAATGACTGAAATTACCTTCATTCCTCCAGAGTTTTAGACCATGAGTAGATTATCTCGTCCTCTTCAACAACCAAGCATCAATAAGAATGATGATGACTCAAAATATGCCCCCCCCCCAAAAAAAAAATATCACTACAGTAGGTCACTTTAGGACTATTTACCGGCAATGGTCAACCATTTCAGGCGGACGTGCAATACTCTAATTTTGGTACGGTACCTGAAAGCGATCAATCGTGCAATCTCATGGAAGCCCGCCGTTGTGAAGTGTGATGGTGAGGTAGAATAGTTGGTCTAACAAAACTATGGGGCCCTCCAATCGCGAACCAAATTTAGAGGGCGCTGTCATATGGGTCCATTCTAGTTCCACGAAACTTATGGAGTTGTGAGTATCGTCTCCATGGAATCACCAGCAGTGGGCATATCGTTACTCGGATGACTTGATTACCGCGCGATCGTTCGTAATTATTGAAAAAGAGATCATATGAAACATTTGTCAAAATTTCGAAGTCAGACAAACTGTTTTAAGCACTTTAACCCCTCCCCCACCCCCTTCATTTTTTTGGGGGGGGGGTTCTGTGAAAATGCGCAAGTGGAATTTTGAGTCACACATCCAGTTGATTTGCATACAATCTCACCCGGCGTGTTTGATTCAAAGATCTGTAAGCAGTACAGATCGAGCACGTTAGCGCCGATATGACAGATCTCTCGGCTAGAACGCTGGAAATTCCCCTCTGTGATATTTACGTACCGTAAATTGGTTGAAAACAGTTCCACAGTAAAGAGATAGATGCTGCCAAATGAGGACGATATCCACAATTTACCTAGCACAGCTACTGTCGTCATCCATCCTCCAGGAGCTGTATGTCGAGAGAGAGGATAATGTTGTAACAGTCTCGTGTCCGCCAGTATTGATATAATTTACTTATATAATGCGACGAGTGTTTTCAATGTTAATGTTAACAATTTAATTGTAAATGGTTTCATATCAAGTACTATATGCTTTATTTTAGTAGAAATTACGTTCAAGTCAAATTTTGGGACAAAAGAGTCCAAAGAATTGTGATACAATTGTTTGAAATTGTGTATGTCTCATCTGAGCCAACGTATAGTATCAATAAATGTAAAATTCTCCCAAACTAGTGGACATCGTTTTTCTCCCCACATTCACTTTCTGATAGTTTCATACTCCACTGCCGTTAGAGTTGGGTTTGACTTCACGGAGCACAATGTTCGAGAAATCCTCGTTTCAGCCCCACACCCCCTCCCTACCCCCTCCGATTACGTTGTGGGAAACAAACGAATCGTCATATATGGCACACATTTCCCACGAGTGGACCTACTCTGCTTATGAATGTTGTTACATTTGATTTGATTTGATTTATTTGTTTTATCACGTATTTAGCAAAGCAAGGAGATTTCCGTTAGTCACAAAATAACGACGGATACCAGGAACGAAAAATCATGACAAAGACGCTTTATTGGTATATCATACACACGTGACACGTTGTAACGTATCGGTTTTTGAAGGAAAATAATTCAAACAAATTAAGCACATTTATGGTTTCCGAGCTGCAATGTACCAGACGATAATGACACATAAATTTCTACCAATTCGGCAAAACCCTACAGAATAAAGTAGCACGTTACTTTCATATCTAAAATGATATGATTTCTATCTCGAACCTCGACCATCCTCCGCGAGCGGACCTCTTTCCGGTATCCATTAAATAATGAAACTGTGAAACACTGAAATAAACTGCGACCCTCAAGCTGGGAAGGGATGTCGAGAGAAAGTTTAACGACAGCTTCCGGTCACGTGATTTTGCTACGCAATGCTATGTGGGTACTCTCTGTTACCAGGAAGTTGTAATAGGCCCATAACAACCGCCTGTTGTTACATAGATAGTGATGAATATCCATTAAAAGGTGTGAAGACTCGCGCACAAACAAACGTCTCATGCCTGTAATCTGACCTAGTTTCGACTGAGTTGTAACAGAAGTGTTAGACACCACCATCGGTCCCTGAAAATACACACACAGCTTGCTACCGTGGGTAATTAGACACTAGTGTACAGTCACTACACATAGCAGCGATGGACATCACAGGTCCAGATTAAAGATAACAAGGTGTCACGTTTCATTACTATCTGCATTTTGTAGCAATAAGAATAAACTTCACTTGCAAGCGGAAAGTTAACTTTTTCACAGGGCGGCACGCGGTTTGGGGCGAATCTTCAATGCCTTTAAGAGATTGTGACGTTAAACTAATTTGAAATATATCTGAAAGAACTTACGAAGAAAGGTGGTGAACATGCAAGCCAGGCCAGCTGGTATCATGCACGTAACGACGGCGTATCTCCTCCCGATAAACTTCATCAGAACCAACGAGAGAATGCAGGCTGGTATCTCGGACAGACCAAAGAAACAGAACGTGACGTATATGTTGGTTCCAAAATTGGCAGAATTCAAAGTCAGTCCATAGTAAACGAAACTGTGGATAAACCTGTGTCAAACAAAAAAAAATTGCAAAATGTTCGATAAGTTTCGTATCTAAAGCATGTCGGAATTTGTTTAAGGAAAATCGTAAAATAGTATGAATTCACAGAACAGAGTAGGGCAGGGTCCTATAGTACAGGCCGTCTCCTGCACGGGTTATATCGATTCCAGGGTCTTCACCCTCACGGATTACTCACCATATAGTCAACAGGATTAACGAGCGCCACCTCAGCCTTCGGATACGTAGTACATGTAACAAGGAAGACGTTGTTTTCTGACTGTGAAAACTCTACGGAGAAACAGAAACGATTGAGAAAAAAAAAGACCATTGCCAAAGTATGTCTATTCGACAGCTCCTCGTTCTATGCGATGCAAAATAACAACCTTGATTTTCCTCTCCATTTTAGATTATCCGATCGGGTAGCTCCCAACGGCAGCTCCTGTACCAGATGGTGAGAGATTGTGGAATGACGGGAAAGAACGAGGCCAAAGAAGATGGCGACGTAGACAAATATTTCCTGGAATGAAGAGGAAACCATTGATGACGTTGAAGTGGATGTCAATGACGATGACGTTGATGGTGACGATGATTGTGGTGGTGGTGACGATGATTGTGGTGGTGGTGAAGATGATGATGATAACGGTGACGATGACGGTGACGGTTACAGTGACGGTGATGGTGATGATGATGATGGTGGTGGTGATGGTGGTGGTGATGGTGATGGTGACGATGATGGTGACGATGATGATGGTTGTGATGATGGTGGTGGTGATGGTTGTGGTGATGGTGGTGATGGTGATGACGATTGTTATGGTGGTGGTGATGATCTTGGTGATGATGATGATCTGTTCCTTTCACTTGAAATGGAAATGACATACTTCCCTTTTAGTCAACATCGAAAGGTGATGATAATACCGGTGAAAGACTTCGAATAAGATCGATTAACATTGACTTATTTTGGAAAATTTGACAACAAAGGGGCAGCAAGTGGGATCATCTTATACATTTCTTCCCTGCACATGGTTGACTGGCGTGCAAGAAGGGGTTGGGGGGGGGGAGGGTCGAGGTAAGGGTGCATTCCAATTTAAGTAACTTTTATTTCAAATATTTTAGAATAACAATAAACCTATCCAAAACGTTGTGTACAGTGAACAACGAAAGTGTTGACATGCGTTCTCCACGAGATTAAAGGTCGCACGTGTTTATTTTTTTTTTTTCAAATTTTTCTTTTTTTTTTAGTTTGAGATATTGTTTCCTGGGTTTCTTATTCATTAGTATAAAAAAAACAAACATCGGTAGATGTAACACTTTTCGTCATACCTCTTTTAATCCATCTATTTCATTTCCCGTCAAGTTTTTGTCAGTTTTGTTCAGTTTTGCGAGTTTGCCTAATACTCTCTGCACATCCTGCCATCTCTCTTGTGTCATTAACCATCGTGGCGATTCCAATGATTTCCTATGTACAAATATGATAACATGCTATAAATATGCTCAGGAAAGGGGAGAGGGGAGACGGGAGAGGGGAGCACTGATACTTTAATACTTTATTGTATGAAGAAACCATATCAGTATGTGACAACTATCAGCCACAACAACTAATTTGAATATGAACCATACAGAACAAAAATCAAACAAAAAACAGTAACAATAGCTACCTCCAAAACACTATAAAAGCGATGTAGGGCAGTGACACGATTAACTGCAATTTTCGCCAATTACCAATGCCGTAAGCAATGCCTGCTAATGCCATAAAGCCAATTCCAAATGGCACAGTCAATATAGTACCTCCAGCGACACGATGGGAAGTTCCGATAAATTCCATAACTGAAGGAAAATACAAACATAAACCTCAATTTATCATGGCATCAAACATATATATATATATTTTTTTTCTTTGGTTAATGCATTACTTTCAGTGAACTATCGTACTTGGTGCACCGCTAATAAGTTCTGTTCTTAACTATGTTTTGTAGTCTTTCAGTCAAACATCTCGCTGACTTTTGCCGTCTTTTGACTCGTAAATTACAAGACTTTGGAGTCACTCGATCTTTCAATCATTCCGTCGACAGTTGACGGAACTTGTGGGACGCTTTACCTATAGTTGCGCATTCGTATCGAGACGTACACAGTCGCTGGCTGGCTCAGTTACTTGATTCTGACAGGGTCACTAAATATCATAGGGAGTCAGGTGCTTCATCGAACTGCACAACTCTCACTCAATCGCTCTGATGTTCTAACGTTTTGTTAGCCAAAAGTGCCGCTGCTGTTTCACCGAGGTTCAGGTGCAGAGCAATTCCGATATATTACTAGACCCAGTGTCTGGCAGAAGTCCTCAGTCTGTTGCTCAGTCTGTCGTATATTATGTGTATTCACTCTAGGAGTCGCCGAGATGGTCCGTTTACGTAGCTGTCCAGTAGCAATGTCGCTCAATCACATAACCTGCCTGCCCATTTCTTTAGCGAGCGCGCGCAATCTTTAGCGAGCGCGCGAAATCCTGTTCAGTCCCGCAGTCGCTCTTCGCAATGCCATTGGCTACTCCACAGCACACTCTGTTCTTTTTGAATCGGCAATTTTTATTTGTTTTAATTCGGCACCATTTGTTTTCATTTGTCCATGTTCTTCATGGTTTGGTCAATTTTGGTGAAATCTTCATTTTGTAATTAAAACGCATTCTTATAAAAAAAAAAAGAGTAATTGATACGAATATATTGGCAGTCCAATATTTATTTCACTTGTTTTCTGTTTAATTTGTGTAGTTTGTTTCTCCCTATTATCTGGATTTCATATCAAATATTTCGTTTTAATTGACAGTTGTTCATTTTTAGCAATAATTTTGAATATTTTTGACAAATACTTTGATTTCGCATATATATATATATATATAT
>KN888431.1:17017-27629 GCA_000934455.1 Apostichopus parvimensis | reverse complement strand
GCGAGGCTCACTATTCTTAGGCCTAGCAGTATCAAGTTAGGCCAAGGCCAGGAGGTCCGACATGTGGGTTAGCCTGCGTTAGACGTACTATTGACGCCCCTAGCTAGGCCTAAGGCTATAGTATAAGTTAATAGTAGCATGTCAATAACCTAAATCTTTTTAAAGACCTTGGTATTTGTATGCACTTCCTGGTGTTTGGCTACTTGCCTAACGTAGCATGGACACTGACAATTTCGGACACCTAAGCCTTAAAACACCCCAAAACTATATCTTCTGGTATAAATCACCTGAAAATATACTTGATATGGTGGGAGAAGTGTGTTATATTAAGATACACGGCCAAACTTTCTTTCCTGCAAACTGTTTTCACGTTGTAAAAAAGAAGATTCTTCGTGATTGTGGAACTGGTATTTCTTTGCTAGAGTATTGCTAATTTTCGGACACACAGTCCCACAGTGTGGCGCTGGTGATAAAATTGGTGGCGCAGTTGCTCTTTCAGTAATTGTAACAGACTTCATAGATTTCCGTCATTTTATTGACAAATATGTAAGTATTTACTTGCACACGGGTCATTTCGTACTTTTTGGTGAAATTTGGCTCTTCCTGTAGGTTGTCATGGTGAAATCGTGCATTTCTTAGGGGTGTCCGAAATTGTTAGTGTTCCGAAATTAGCAATACTGACTATACTACTAGTACTACTAGCGATTTTGTCACAAATCTAACTTACAAAAGTTGCAGTAGCCACCCTAACGGGTGAGTGACGGAGACTAGCTGCTTTGGCTTGCCTATGCTATAGTATAGGCTTAGCCCATACTCACAATCACAGTATAGATAGGCTCAAACAATTACTTTACAGTGCAGCCCCCATATTTTTGCATGCATTCTAAAAGATTGCTGTATGATTTTGGTAGACCACTTTCTCAATGCTCTGTACTCTCGGCCAAATAGTTCTCAAAACTCAAAAGTTGGGGAAGTTTCACATTCTACAATTGGGCCCTGAGAACCTACAGTACAGACTCTGTCTTAAGACATCACTATCATTATGGAAATATGGTCCTATAGAAAGGTGTATGAATTAAAGCCAGAGGTGTAATATAGTTTGATCTCATATTGCAGATGAGTACAAAATCTCGAATATAGGACTACGAGTATGAGTACAAGGTCACAAGTAGGAGTATGAGCATTCATGTCGAGTAGGAGTACTTGATTTTCAAATCCTATGAGTACGAATACAATTCCCATGAGTACGAGTATGAGTACGAGTACAATTTCATGAGTGCAAGATGAGTACAAGTTTGACGTTTGACGACATTCCTATGACTTATGAGTAAAAGCATAAGCACTTGTAAACCAGAATGAATGTATTATTTCTTTTAATGGAATGAATCACTTTCCAAAGTGTTTAAGATACTAGTGGATACTAATTACTATACTGGTTTTATTTTTATTCTTTCTAGACCTTCCAAGAATTTGAACTGCAAAAATTCCAGTTACAAGTTTTTGACAAAAGCTGGGAAGAGTGGATCGATGTCGACGAGAGTCATGTTGGTATGGATAGGGAGAAACTAAAGATTGGTTTGTATTTTAATAAAAATTTGAATTGCATTTTTTTTTTGCCATGAAAGTAACTAAATGAACCTATTGCATTAAGGTATGTGTCTGGGTGTGGGAGTGCATGTGGGTGTGACATTCTAGTTTGTTTATGTGATAATACTCAACAAGGGAATGATTGGTGGTATGGTGATACTGGTAGAAGGCTAGAAGCCATCACATGCTGATGTGTGTTGACATTTGATATGCATTTTTATGAGGAGGCAGAGCTTAGTATTATTTACTTAGGTGACAAAAGTTTGTATGTAGGCCTACACTAACTCAACAAAGGAATGATTGATCATAACCATGTATACTTGGTGGGTATACATGGCCCATAATGAATATTAATGGAGCCATGTGGTCAATATGTAAAAATCTTCAAATTGTAATAACTATGCAACCATAAGTTGAAATTTCTTCAAACTTGGTAATGTGATCTCTAGTTTACAACTTAACATAAATGCTGATATGTGTTATAATTGATATCATGCATATTTATGAGGGGGTGGGGCTTATTCGTTCTTGTAACAAAAGTAATTTTTTGGGCATGAATTTGCTCTTGTTTTATGATAACTGAGGCCTTCTTAAAAGTGATCTGGTGAAAGTAATCAATGAATAGCAGGAAGGAACCATGAAGAGTTTCCATTCTAATTGAATATCACATTATTAAAGAATGTTATGTATATATGCATTCATTCCAAATTGTAAGTCACAGATTGTCAGCAGTATGCTGTAGAAAATGTAATATAGTCTGGCCAAGTGGTTTCCCAGTAAAGGATAATATTCATCAATATGAAACTCATTTAAAATGGCAAGTACTAGAGCTAAACAGCCTAACTTAGTTTCATTTCATTGAAAATGTATATATGCTTTGAGAAATTATCCTTATCAACAGAACATTTATCAGACAAAGAAGTATACCACTGACAGCACACTGACAAAGTAGTGACTACAGTAATTCTGAGTAGCAAAAGAAGTTGTATTAATGAACAGTTCAACAGGAAAAATAATTAAAATATTAATTAATATAATATAAATTATTCAGTGCACTGTAGTCAAGTTCCACATAAAGGTGTTGATGCGCCAGTACTATTATTGCTGATTTGGTCATGATAGCCTGGTAAGTCTGCATGCCAAATATCTTCCATCATGATATTTGTTTAGATGTTTTGTCTTATTTAATTCCTTCTAGTGATTGGCAACCATTCATTTCATGAGGAACTATCTAATGGTAAGTGATGCGTTCTTATTGATGGGCAGTGATGCAGTATATGCTATATGTATAACCTAGAAAGACTGACTTGTAAGTGTGTAAGTTAGCATGCATGTTGCTGTGCATCATAATTGTATCTAACCATATTATGTACTGTACCTCGATGAGTGTGGTTGGAAGGGCAAACTGTTGAGTCAAATCTGCTTAAGTAAAATTGTATTTTACTCAAGTGTCATAGCTTAAGTGAAAAAGAGTGTCGAATTTACTTCATCTAGTGAAATTGTACGTACTTTACTTTTAAAGCAAAATACAATTTAAGTAGAATTCAATTGTATTTTACGTGAGTAGAATACGTTTTAGCTTAAGTAAAATTGAATTCAACCCAAGCTTACTAAGAGATTTATTATTTTTCTTAAGTAGAATACGATTAAGCAAAGTAGAATTACTGAAGAATTTGGAGATACATGTTAAAATGGCTTGCCATATTCCCATGCATAGTAGAGACTGTAACCTGTTGACATTCCGAAAAGTGTTGTCAAATGTACAAAAGGACACTATGACATTGACACAGTGAAGTAGTGTACTACAAGTTGATTTTGATGCTGGGCATTCTGTACCTGCCACTAGTACTATAATGAAAGACCCCAAAGTGAACTAATTGAATCGATTCCTGAGACAGTAAACAGAAAGCAAAAAGATACGTATACCATTTGTGCTAAGGCACATTAAAGGTATGCTGTATTGGCCCCAAATATGCAAAATTTTCAACTATGGTCACCTTTGGTCAAAATTCTTAAACTACTTTTATTACCACCCAGGAGGAAATTTACCTCAATGGGACATTCAGCCATCTTGTGTGTTCATTTAGAATGTCTGAGAACAATTTGGAGAGTAAAGACCTCCAGGAGAGTACTTTTTGAAAACTTCTCACAATTATTGCGTGATATAATTTGGGGGCCAATTGCAGACTACCTTTAAAGGAAAACAATAGGACAAGGAAAGAAAGGATATACGCGCTCAACTACAAGAATTTGAGACTACCCTATAATCAATGCAAGGTGCTCATCAGCTGTTTCTATGACATTTCAATGAAATTTATCATACCAGTTCTGGGACTTCCAAAACATATTTTTAGTCAAAAAAGATGAGTATTAATATTTTGGAACATGGGCATTCTCTAGCAATTGTTTTGAGTTACAAATTTATTCCTTAATTGATTATGTGTGTATGTATGTGTGTGTGCTTATATGATGCCTTGTAACTTTTTTCATGGAAGTCAAAAGGTTCAAGTCTGAAAACCTTTAAAGTACAATATCTCAAGAAGTGAAGTAGCTTGAACTTCAAACTTAGTATGTATAGCAAGCACTTGGTGAGTAATTGAATGCTATTGCATGGTTTTCATAAAGTTCAAAGTTCACTTGAGATTATAAGTAAGAGGTTAACTCTGAATATAATTCTGATCACTGAAAAAAGTGTCCTTCTATGTATACGTAGTCCAGATAATGTACTATTTTCCCTTCGAGTTGAAATATGTACTCCTGCCAGGCCCTACATGCACAGTCTTTGGAACAATTGTGTTCTCTAAAAAAATAATTTGTTATAATCTTGGAATATGGTTGTATCAATTAATTTTTAGGATTGAAGTCGAAAGGTGTGCATGGTGAACTCATGTGGTACCCACTTGTATACATGTGTACTTTGTTTTCTCAAATATTGTGGTTGGTTTTTTATGACAGTACTAGTATTTTGTACCTTTCCTTTGCACACTGCAGAGCATAAGCGCCCAAAACTGAGCCACCTGGTTGAAAGTCTCAGAAGGAATAATGCTAATCAGGTATTTTGATTTTAGTTATCAGTCATGCAACGGTGGTTGAACTAACCATGCATGGAGCTAAAAATGCTCCATGAACTAACATATATATCTAGGGACATGAGGGAGATTTTGTCTCTCAGGTACCCCTAAGGCTCCAACTAGATCTGGTACCTATCCAAATATATCTAATTATGCTAATTGTTTGTATTAGAAAGATCTTCCAGTGCATTTCATCAGACTTATATCCCCTCCCAAAGTATACCTTTCCCACTTGAGTCCCCCAGATTGCTGAGGTTGGTGCTGCCGCTGTTATCAATGATTTGTATATGCAGACTCCAAATTTGAGATGCTATATTCTATTCATACTTTCATTGCTGTACAAGTGAATTAATTAAGCTTTTTGGAGATGAGGATCACTTTATCTCACCTATTCTAGGGTAAAGGCATTTTCAGAAGACAGAAACAGACAGATTTGTTACTGTTTAAAACTTTGAGCTATTTACTAATAGTTGCATTAATTTACAACATAACACCTTGTCAAAGTCATGCATACATGTTCATGAGCACAATTAAGTTAATGAAAATATGGTATTAAAGTTTGTTGCATTATTGAAAAGTTTGTTTAAAACAAACACAATGACTATAGTCTAGACAAGAAATATGGTAACAATATTTCACATATACAAAAGCCAATCCTACTTTGGTTAATATTACCTTAGCTGTAAATGTTATATCTACTCTACATGTACTTTATTGGGCTTGAAGAATTTCATAGCATGGATACAAAACATATTGTATGGTACTAGTAATCATAGAGTGAATGAATCTATAGCTATATTAAGAAGTGGAATCTTTCTTCATTAATTGCATATAATTAGTGTCACATGCAATTTTCATTCAAATTGCCATGATGGGAATCAGTTGTAACTTTCATACAAATCACCAGGTCCCTGTGTACTGCACACTGTTCTTTCTCTTTTCTAACACTCTAGGGTGTTGCCCGCAAACCAAAGCCACAAATAAAGCTTCAAATAGGATGGCAACACTACAACAGAAATAAGAGAGGATATAGCCAGGTCAAAACACAGAACGGAGGAGGAGTAGCATATGTAATGCTAGATAGATCAAGTACCTTTGAGAATGTTCTTGACAAAGCAAGAGACCTTTTTTTTCCATGTGGTATTTCAAAACATCATGGGAAAGCAGCAGAGATGCAGTTTAATCTTGCAAATTCCAGAGGCCAGACGCTATGTTCCAGTGACTTCTCACTAAGTGACATACACTTAGAGGGTGGGAGCAGGGCAAAGGTTTACCTGTTCTCAATGTTCAAGGTATGACAATTTCTAATTTTCTTATCAGTGGTATTTTAAAGGAGGAAAAATAGTTGTGAAAAGCATTATAGGCCTACCCAATTTTTGTCAATGTTCTTTACAAATCATCAGCTGTACCCATGTCTCCTACTGAAATGTCCATTAAAAACTGCCTGGGGTGTTGAATTTTCATCATTAATGTCCTATATTGATAGAATTGTTAGTTTTTATTCCACCTTTCCTTAAATTTGGGACATCAAGTTAGTCTTGATGTATGCCTGCAGACTCTGCCTTCTTTTCAAATGAGGGGCAGATCTATCAATTGGTCTAATACAAGCCGTATAAACAACATGTGGCATCAAACAAAAGCAAAATATGATACATTTTTACAAGTTCTTTTTGCAACAGTTCTCCTCAACAACTTATCCTCCTTTAAATTCCCTGGCATTATAGTGGTGTTATAGTGATAGCTCATTCAATATTCTTGTGCTGGTATAGCTGCAGCACAAAATGTTGTTGCATTCAGCATTCATTAATTTTACAACAAAGATATATATTTAGCCCTGGTCAGTTGTCAGTACCATCACTTTTTCATTCCCTGCCGATGGCAAAAGGAATCTATGCGATAGCGTGTGTTTGTGTCATATACCTTTTGGCTTGTATGAAACATTATATCTCAAGATATAAAGGTTGCTTGAACTTTAAAGTTGGTTTGTAGGTAGACCCTGGTCATTACATTATCCCTATTGTTTTTCATGGAGGTCAAAGGTCAGTTGAGGTCAAAGAGGTGTCTGCAAACCTTATAAGCACAATATCTCCAGAAATGAAATGTAGGTTGAACTTGATGAGAAGATGATCCTTAGGGCATCAAGCCAGGTCAATTGAAGTCAACAGAGGTCAATTACTAATTAAAAACCATTGTAAACAACGTATTTTGTGGAGGTCAAAGGTCAACAGAGGTCAAAGTATAAAAACCTTGTAAGCATGATAACTCAATAAATTGAAGTGTGTTGATTGAATTCAAATGTGGTATTTAGATTGCACTAGGGGAGCATATGACCGACATGCTGTCCTGGTGGAATCAATGTCAACTGGTGAAAATTGCAAAAGCTGGTCTCCAAAGTAAATGCTGCTTCTCATACTTACCCGGCCTGCAGGAATTGCTAAGGCAGTTGGCCTTCTTATTTCTTCCTTGCTGGAGGCTAACGGAATCTATGTAATGGTGATGGTGTGTGTATGTCTGGGTGTATCCATGTGTGTATATACATGTGTCAGATGCCTTGCTTGTAAACTCATGCATTATCTCAAAGGGTAAAATATTGGTTGAAATTTAAATTTAGTGTGTGACTACCATTCCCTGTTGATTTTCATGGAGGTTGAATTCACATGAGGTCAACAGAGGTCAAAGTCTGAAAAACATGTACACATGAAATAACTAAAATGTAGATTTTTATGTAGATTTATGTTTATGTAGATTACTCTTGGTAAATAGATTACGTTTTCAATGATCACATCAAAAGTCATTTGAGGTCATCAGGGAAAACGTCAGATTAGTAGTGAAAAAGAATAGGTTTTACGTCCATCTCATATCATGTAATTGTGACCAGGCATATAAGGTCAACAATTTGAAAAACTGTGCTTATAGACAATGAATGACTAAGCCACTGCATTCTGAAGGTGGGGTGAATGTAGAGTGTACAGGTTGGGTAGTATGCCCCCCCCTTCCCCCAAGAGTGCAGAGATATGGGACCTTAGGTACATTCACCCTGTGATACAAAGCATTTAACTTCTCATTGCATTGATCCAGACACCATCACCTGCCAGAAGTGAAGCATCTTCAGACCTACCTGATCCAGAACTTGACACTGATTTTCCAGTTTTACCATCAGAATTTTTGGATTTCCCATCTGAAGTTTGTAACCTACCAGGACCCAGCCACAACCAACCCTCGCAGAGTGGTACTCCAACGGTATGGCCTATTATCGTTAAATGTGTCACGAGTGTACTTCTTTCATTGGATTTGAAACTTCTAAGTAATACGTAGTTGGTTCTTGCTTTCTTGCTGATGAACTGTCATGCAAATTGTATTGCTAAACAAGACTATGTATAATATTTCTGATAGGATTTTAGGAATTGGTTTATTATGAAAACAAACAAAAGGTTTATAATATCACTGCTTTAAAGTTACAAGCAACAGTAAATGTTGATTATCCTTTTTGTTTTAAACTGGTTTTGGGTTTTAGTGAAATCGTAATGCAATCATGAATGGTGTGTGTGACTGTGTGTTGTGATGCCCCAGCTTTATAAACATGATCTTGAGAAGGGAAGCTGGAAAGATCTCATATTTGGTGTATAGGTGAACCAAATTGAGTATGGAAGCCTATTGCTTTTGGTGGAGTTTTTAAAAGTCATTTGACTAGGTCAACAGGGATGAAATTGTGAAAACCTTGTAAATACGATATCTCCAGGAAGGAAACTTAGACAGGTCTCATAATTTGTACGTAGGTAAACCACATTTAGTACAATTAAGAAGCCTCTTGTTTTTGGTTGAGGTCAAAGGTCATTTAATTGTGATCAACAGTGTCAACTTGTGAAAACTTTGCAAGTTAACACAATTTTCAAAAAGGAAGCTTAGGCAGATCTTATTGTTGGTATAAGTGTACTATATATTGCATACAAGTATAAACCATCAGTGGTCATTTTAGGTCAGCAGCTGTCATTGTCGATATAAATGTTTGTCACATCTCAATTCCTTTCGATGTATCATAACTGTACTAAGAACAAGTATGTTGTACACCCGCACAATACAGTATATTAGATTCATTAAAGATTCTCATGTTACACCATCGAAACCACAATTCATTAGCGCATTCTGGTTTGTATTGAAAACATTGCCCTAGGCACATGAATTTTGGAGATTAGGCAGTGCAGGTACTGCAGGGTGACTGCTGTATGAACCGTCTAGTCTTATAGAAAATAGAGCTCAGCTCTATTTTCTATATGAAATAGCTGCATGGTCACCTTTTCTCTTCTTTTTTACAACCAGATTGCATTTAAGGAAAGTCAAAATAGAGACACATCCTGTTCCATTTGTGCAGACAGAGAGAGAGAAAATTTCTTTGTGCCATGTGGACATTCAGTGTGTAAGCAGTGTGCAGAGCGAATTCTTCAAGAACATCAGGATTGTCCATTTTGTAAAAACACTATTTTAAAGATCGGAACATTATTCTAAGACGATATAATTATGTTGTTGTGAAGTGTTAAAGCATTTGTTGTCCTTTGTTTTGTTTACTTCTAGTTTTATCAGTGATGATCTTCACTTTATGGTTTAGTTTTGCAGATAATCCTCCAACATTCTCATTTTCTAATCACAGATCAAAACAATAAGACAGAAGTTCAGATATCCTTCGACAAAATACAATTGAATTAGAGTAGATGGTCACAAAGCAAAGTGTCCTTATACTGAACCATAGTGAGAATTCAAGATTTAGTTAGCTGATATGTTCCATTCATTTTGAGGGGTGAAGCAGTGGTTAGTGATTTTGCTAAGACAGTTTTCTTGTGAGCTTATAATTGCTCTCTTTGGGATTATTTGTGAGAACTTGGGGATGGGGGGGGGGGGTTACATGGCTGCTGCTTCGAACTGATCTGACGGAAAGAGATGTTATTCAGTTCTCCGGAGGTTGAAAAACGGCTCACTATATAGACCGAACATTACAGTGAGTTTGATGAATAATTTCTTGCCACCTTATTCAATAATGTGCTGTTAAAGTTATATGAAAAGAATGATTGTCCCAAATAATTGTTAACTAATTGTACTTAATATTGACAACATAATTGTTTTTTTACCTATTAATATACTGATCATTGCATAATCACCTGCAGGACAGGATACGATACATCATACAATAAAAGCCACTTGTATTTGCAAATGATACGATAGTCATTTCCTGTATAATTTCTTGCTTTCAAAACTCCTTATATGCCTACTGCTGCAATGTTACCTGCTTCATTTGTCAATGTTACCTCATCTATGACCAAGACTCTAGATGGTATGGTATTCCCATAGGTAGGTATGTGTTTTCAACTCAACGTACCGTCAGCCAGTGAGTAATAATCTGAGGTAATTTCAGACTGAATTTTTCTTGTTCATTGGGGTCACCCAACTGTTTGAAACAGAAGCCACACAAATTTTTCCTTCCAGGCGATCAACCATTCTCACTCTGAAGTGTATAAAATTTTTAAACAAAGGCTTACTTTAAAAAAGTATCAGTTTATGTTTAAGTCAATGTGATTGTATAAAGTTATGTAGATTTTGTTGTGGTAATACTCTTATTTCAACCGGTTTCAGATGGTATCGCATTTTGCCTATCATGAGAGAGATTTTGTTAATTATACTCCAGTGACAAGTACTAGGTGATGAATAGTTAATTGTATAACCACGATGTGTTTGAATGTTTGGCTGTCATAAAGGAGTGAAATATTACTGAAGCTCTAATTTAGGAATTAGACCAAAGGTTTCTTTTTGAACTTGAATGCGAGATTAGTAAATGGAATATATCCACTCTCGTACAGTCCCCGACATTGGGAATGTAAAATATGACCAGAGCTGAATTTATGACGACCTAGCTAGCAGGCATTTATTGGCATTGCTAAGTCTGCACAATTGTTAAGAAATAATTA
>KN888431.1:0-16070 GCA_000934455.1 Apostichopus parvimensis | reverse complement strand
GAAATTGATGTAGATAAAATCGATTTGAAAAAAAATTATGTCTTTGACACGTTGCTGCTGTGTGTGTGTCGTCGTGTCTCCAATACCTCTACCCCATCAACGTATCAATGCCCTCTCTATACCCTCTGGCGGGAAATCCTGGTGTCAACCCGAACTACATTCCTCCGTCGGTGCATTGTTGTCTGCCCCTCCAGTTGGGGAACCAGCCCCCACCACCACACCGTTGGGAAAATCATAGCACCACCATGCAGCTGGTGATCGAGTGTGCTGAACTTTTACAACCTGCCCTATAGATTAACAAAACTCAATGAAATCCCAGGGAATTCGATTCCACAATGGCTTGATTGTTTCAACGAATACTTTTGTTTTATTTAACAAATGGTTCCACTTTTCATCTCATCATGTGACACATTGGTCAAAGAGAGACATTGTTTGGACATGTATATGTGTAGGCCGGGTGCATGCACAGAACTTAATGGTGCAGTAGCTTGTGATTACAAGTAAATCAGAGTCGTGATTACCGTGAACGCAAAATCTTGACGAAATTTCTAACATCATTAGCTGTATACTTTCCTATTATTTCAATAAGGATTTACATAACTATCATTTTGACATTCGTTTGGAAATCTATAATTTAGATATCAGAAAAAGCTCTTGACAATCGCCAAAGACATGATAGAGATAAAACAGAACAAGACAAAGCTTAAGTTAACTGTTTATATTGCAACGTGTGACTGGCTACCACACGACTGGAGTACATGTCATGTCAAAACGAACTTATTAAAGTCAAAATATGTAATTAATTTGCCCTAACAAGTAAAGCGAACTTCTTAGGTAACTTTACAACCTGCCAAGCCGCTCAGCAATTGAAATGAGATATGGGCAAGGAAAAAAAGTCAAATGACTAAGTGATAAAAATTCCATATTGCTGACCAGAAATGTCTAGAAGTACAAGTAAGTACTTACTAAGGGCTACCTACATACCAAGTTTGAGGTTCAATCAACTCTTACTTCTTCAGAAATCTTGTTTACAAGCTTTTCAGATGTTGACCTCTGTTGACCTCAAATTAACTTTGAACTCCATCGAAAGCAGTAAGTATCATCTACTGAACCAAGGGCTGCGTAAGACACACCAAGTTTGAAGTTGAAACAACTTCTACCTCTTCGGATAGCTGAGTTACAAAGTTTTCAGAATTTAACTTCCGTTGACATCAAATGACCTTTGACCTCTATGAGTAACAATAGGGATCATTGCTAAAGAGCATTGAGACCGTTTGGTATAATGCGCTACATAAAAAAGTATTATTATCATTATCTACTCAACAAGGGGTAACTACATAGTAGTTTGGAGTTGATGTAGCTTCTATTTCTTCACTTTTCTAGGTTACATACATGCATAAATAAGGACATACATACATACATAAACACATGCATACACACACGCATACACACATACAAGGATTCAAACAGAAAGATAAAAAACAACAATAATTAATCAGTTAAAAATTCAACGATGTCTTGGTACAACTGAATTGCCTCTTCGACGGTGTCAGGTAGCTGGTCATTTCCAATTTCCCCAAATAGTTCATGAATCACCGCAAGTAGTTCGGGGCTGCAGTTATGTTGAGGATACACAGAGCAATACTGACGTTCAACTTCTGCAAGTTCTTCCATTGAAGCGTTAAGAGGCATCTTATAATCACGAGACTGGAAAACTTCTGGCGTGAAGTACATAACATCTGGTATTTCTCGAAGATTGCCGTACCTTCGACTTCTTATTAAATGTTGGTTCCATTCTTGGACAACACGGTCGAAATCACGTTGTATGAGCCTATTAAAGCAAAGTCTTATGCAATCCACGTGGGTCGGGTTGCTATTGTCAAAACTTCCATTATCTTTCATACGCGAAAACAATTGCATCCAGTAGTTTGCGGACATCCTTCTTAGTTGTCCCCACCATGCCTCGATTCTTTGGTTTGCAACTGAACGTCCATACAAGAAACTTTTATAGCGCCGAAATGCATCATCATGGTGCCATCGTAAAGCTACCTGTATGTCACGAACAAGAACATTCTCGGTCCCACGATCGCCACGTATTATTCTTGGCATTCCTTCTATACGTTTGACAAAATCAATGAAAAATTTTGCAATTATTTGTGGATTGTTATTAGTTTTTCCAACATACAACCAGAGAATTTTTCGAGAAAATCCGTCAATCGCTGCATGAACAGCAAATCCAAACTGCTTCAGCTTATCATATCCGTCTATGTGAATGAGATAATTCGGTCCAGGACAAATGTATTCTCGACGTATTATTCGGCGACTACTCCTCAAAGCTACTCCTTCTGGATCCAAGCCACGTAGAAGAATTCGTGTTGCTTCCTGCGTCACTGGTAAGGAATAAGTTGTACGAAGACGGTGCCACATAGCTCGATAACCTAAGTTTTGACCGCTGCCAGCTAGTTCGTTTTCAAGAACTCTTAACACGTACTCATAATTCACTGCAACATTTCGTCTTCGTCGCCTGTGATGGGCAAGAATTCTACGTAATTGTCTTAAACTAATGACGATGCCGTGACGTAAGGCGAGAAAATTCATTATTGTGGTTGCCGTGAACCCATCACTCCAGTAATGTAAAATCAAATCGTCCCGCAACAACGGTGCGCCTATTCCTAATTCGACGGCAGTGTACAATGGTGGATGTGGAGCTGATATGCCAGGGATGAGTAGCAACAGAAACAAACATATCTATAAAATCAAGAATACATAAAGGAAAAAAAATGTTCAGAAATGGTCACAATGCAAATTGGGAGGACAACGTGATCCAAGAAGAAAAAAGGAACCTGACTAATAAAGTTGCTAAGAATTTATCACCATACGACAGAGTCACTGCATGGTGGAGTATATCACTATAGATGATCTTTCTTTTTAAATAATTAATCTCCTGAAGACCTCGTCTTCTGACAGCATTTCCTGAAGAGTACATTATAATTTCATATGATAGCAATAATCCTCATCATTATTGAGTACATACCGTAGCCATTAATGGAACTACATTAACAAGAGGTTGCCAGTTTGGTGGAATTGTATTTTTCCACGCTAGAAGTTCTTTTAATTTATCACCAAGGGCGGCGGAAGCACTTTTAATCTGGGGGGGGGGGGCACCGACATCAAACGGCACTTTGCAGAAATTCGATTGGAATGACACAGCCTTATATTTAGTACCCTTTATAACTGTTATTGTATTATCTTATTTGCGTATACACATCACTCCATCAACGCCCCCCCCCCCTCCCTCAAGGAAAATATGCATACTAGCACTGCAATTTCCAATGTGCAAATTGGGGTACAAGGAACAAGTTTTCTTTTGAGACAAAATGAGGTGAAATCATGCTAGTTGCTAAGGTAGGAATCTTCCGAATTAGAGTTTATTTCTTGATAATATCTTAACAAATGTTTTCCATTCGAAATAGCTTTGAGTTTGACCCACAGAAATTCATTAAAAGTCAGGGGCGTAGCCAGGGTTTGCAAAGTTGTATGCACGACTATCTGAGCGGAGCGCCACCATCGGTTGGCGCGGAGCGTACAAGATAACTTTTGGTTTTACAAACCCCTCAGATGGCCGGAAACGGCCCTTCCCGAGTGTTCATTCTGGTTCCCTGGCCTCTTGCTAACTTGAGACACCTCAATTTTTATGTAGAAAAAGGGCACATTTTTAACCTGAGGAAAAGTGGGGGGGGGGGGGCACGTGCCCCCTGTGTCCCCCGGTTCCGCCGCCCTTGTTTATCACCTATAGAGTACTTCACTTAATGTTTCTGCAGTTCCTTATTTCATATACATAGCGACTTTTTCTCTTGTCTCCATATGCCCAACAGATACTCACTTAAAGGAGGATAGGTAGCTGAGAGATACAAATGTCTTTAATCGGCAGAAAAAAACTGTTTATATTTGAATTTTCCTTAAAAGTGGGACGTTAATTAACTTAAGAAAAATTCAAATATAAACCGTTTTTTCTGCCGATTAAAGAAATGTCTGGTGGAAATTGCTTCTGCTGAGGCAGTTTTTATTGGAAATCTTTGCAGGATGCATATTTATAGCTGATTTGGAGGGATACTGTACAGAAAGTCTAAATGTATCTCTCAACTACCTATCCTCCTTTAAATTGGGTCAGCACAGTCGTGTTTTCTTATTATACGAGAAGTACACATGCATATGCCTATAGATCTCAATCAAGAACACTTAACTTGAGGAACTCATTTGGAATGAAGAACACTAATACAGTTTAAAAGCCTATCCTTCCAATGTTAAAAAATGTACAGTACATTTAATTATAACCTGCCCCTTAAAAACGTACTCATCAATAGTTTGATATTATATATTCAAGAACGCATTTAAATTTAACTTACCATACATGATGTCATCTTCGTTTGTTTTTGACGAGTCTTGAGATGTACCGTTTAAACACGCCTCACTACAGTCAACGTACCGTTAACACAAGGTTGCAGTATTATTGTGGCAGTATAATGTCAGTAAGCGAATATCCTGAAGAGAATTGTTGCGTTCACCAGATATCTTATCTCTTCAAAATAACATTTTGCAATATTTTGTTGCATTGCAAACTTATAAAAAGTTATCAATCGAACATTTTGCAAGAAATTGTTGCGTTTACCAGATGTGTTATCTCATAAAAATAACAACTTACAATATTTTGTTGCATTTCAGGCTTAGAAAAAGTCAGCATTCGAACATTTTGCAAGAAATCGTTGCGTTCACCAGATACATTCTCTCATCAAAATAACAACTTGCAATATTTTGTTGCATTGAAGACCTAGAGAAAGTCAGCATTCGATCATTTTGCAAGAAATTGTACCTATCACCAGATATATTAACTGTTAAAAATTTCAATTTGCAATATTTTGTTGCATTGCAGACTTAGAAAAAGTCAGCATTCGAACATTTTGCAAGAAATTGTTGCGTTCACCAGATATATTATCTCATCAATATGACATTTTGCAATATTTTGTTGCATTGCAGACTTAGAAAAAGTCAGCATTCGAACATTTTGCAAGAAATTGTTGCGTTCGCCAGATATATTATCTCTTCAAAATAACATTTTGCTGTGTTTTGACGAGAACTAAGTTGTCAAAGTAACAATATTCTGTATTTTGTTAAGTTATTTCTTTGTGATGTGATGGCACTTATACGCTTCCGTAAATAACCGTGACGGAAAAAGGCGTTAAGGGTACAAAGATCGTTATAGGGTATGATGTAAGTGCCATCAATGATTGACGAATATAGGCTGCAGTTATTTGAAAATTGTTAATGGACTTAACACAACTGATGCATGAAAATGTATTTAACCCAACTTGGGAGAACGAATGCAAATAACTCACACACATGTTCCACGTGATGTAAAGTCCTTCAACGGATTTGTTCCCATCAGCGCATATAATGTAAACCATCTTAGCCTTCTTAATACCTTGCCATAATTCTTCAGTTTTAGCCAAGCAATGTGATACCGGTATATCATGATATACCTTTCACATTAAATTCAAAGTTTTCATGAATAATTAATGATTTCATTCAGTAGTGTAATCAAACCTAAATAATGCTCATTCTTTTAGAAAAATCATGTGATAGTGGTAACGTGCATTCCTATGATCTGATGGTTAATTCATGAAGCTGTTGTTGTTGACGTACACTGTATGGCCTTCCTTTCTTTCAGTATAAATCTTCAGTAAGAAACATTGTCGGAAAGTATATTCGCAAACCCTCGATTTGTATTACCACCAGTACAAACCATCCTACCAATATTGTTTTTTTGTTAGCAGATCCATTTACAAACACTTGAACAGATTACATGAGAGTCCGTCACTCATCAAGATCAGAAGAGATACACACATTTTACGTATACACTCATATCAAAGTTACGCTCATTTACAATGAATAACTGGAACGAAAGTCCACTTTAGTGATATATTTATAAAAACCAAGCATTGGCTGTTTTACTTTCAATCACTCACTTATTTTTAGTTTTGTTTCTCATCTGGTAATGTCACACATATAGGCCGGTTAGGCTCCCTGGTATATGTCACATATGGCGCGTATCCAGGGGGGCGTTGGGGGCGCGCGCCCCCCTGGTAAGAAAAAGAGGAGAGAGAAAAAAAGAGAAGAAAAAAGGGGAAAAAGAGAGGGGAAAGAGGAGGAAGGAGAGGAAGGAAGGGAAAAGAAAAAGAAGAAAGAGAAAAAAGAGGAGAAAAGGACGCACCTACCACTTCTTTGTTCCCATCTGCATGAAAACGCGCGCTCACAACCCTACGCCCCACCCCTCTCATCGCTTCTCGATGAGTTACGAAACTTAATTAATGACCTTCGCCCGTAGTACCAAGACCTCTTGACAAAATCCGGCAACACACCACTTCATCGAAAACAAGTGATTGGGTTGTGTATTAGTGATGTCTGGAGGTCGTGCACTGACCTACATGGAGTGTGACCACTCCCGACTTTGCAATTTCCCAAGATCAGGCCCCGAAAAATCCAAAGGGCACTGTACTGTATATGGACATCTAGCAATATCTAGCGATATCTAGGGATGAAAATCCCAAGATCTTCCCTAAACTGAAGGCAGAAAGAGAATCGAAGCCTTCGGTGTGTCATGAACTTGAAACTTTGCGTCTTTCGAAATGAAAAGAATGTGGGGCGCAACTCCTATGGGCTCCTATGGGCCCTATGCTTAGGTTTGATAACTGTATTTGTACAGTAGTCTCCATTATATTCCATACAGTAGGGGGGGGGGGCACTTGCCCACCCCTGGAAAATTAAAAAAAAAGTTAAGCATTTGACATTTCAATAATTTCCACCAACCAACAGTTCTCTAGTTATGTTCATTGCATACTGACCCATAATGCATTACTGAAATTATTGAAAGTCAAAATCCTAAGACATGAGATCTCAAAATAACCGATTCAACTTGAACGGGAAGTGTCTTTTCCGACGATCTAGGAGTATTTTGTGGCCAAAAAATCGTCGTACGCTCCGCGCCAACCGATGGTGGCGCTCCGCTTAGATAGTATCAAGTAGTGTGTTACACCTATATGACCTACTGACCCCCCCCTTGTACTACATTTCTGCGGACGCCCCTGCTAGGCCTCCTGATAGGGGCCCCTTTGGGCCAGGAGCCACCCGCCCCCAGGCTCATCGTTACGCCATGGGTGGAGCATTGCACAATAAACAGATAATAGTTATATATTTCAGTCTCATTTCAATTATTCGAATTTTTAAAGCAAACTGCAGATATCACATCATATCAGTGAGCATGAAAATGGCGTTCCGGGATGAACCGTTATAAGAGGTTTAATATTTGTACACCAATAAATTAACTGTGTCTGAATTTTCGAAAATTTCCTGACCACCATTCTTCATCATATACTTCCCTCTATACTCGTGCAATTTTGATGGTCTGTTAGGGGTTGAAAGAGGTTTTGCTATATTGGTGTCCATAGATGAAATTTTGTGCAACATTATGGGTATTTTTGGAAGTTAATTTATTCACGAGAATTGTGAATTTTCAAATTCTGAACAAATAATGGGCTTAAAACCTTGAAAAATGGTGCTTACGGGTATTGTGGGCCGCGACGTAGAATCACCTACAAAAAGCAATGGTCCACAGGAGATGCAATGAGGCCGAACAGGATGTGTGACTGGTGACAATCTTCAAAAAGGTTATGGATGAAAAAAAACTATTGGGAAACTCTTGGTTCTCAGGCAAAAGTGTACATTTGGTTGGTCCTTTCAAGCCCGAGAAGTGCCATTTCCGGTGATCTGGGGGGTATCAAAACCCGAAATTTTCTTGTACGCTGCGCGCCAACCTGTGGCGCTCCGCTTAGATAGTAATTCGCGCCCCCCGGGTTAGAAAATCCTGGATACGCCCCTGAGTATCTTTCATCAAAAAAGGTGACACGAGTTCTTATCAAAATTATCGCCCTATATCACTGTTTTCATGTTTTTCAAAACTGATTGAACGGTTAATGTTCAATCGTATTTACGGTTTTATGTGCAAGTACAACATTCTTTGTAACCAACAGTATGGTTTCCGCTCTGCATGGTCATTCTACTAAACTTGCTCTGGCAGATGCTATTGACAGACTTTACACTAATCTCGATAATGCTGCACTTGCATCGACGTCTTCCTCGACCTGTCCAGAGCATTCGACACAATTAACCACTCGGTTTTATATTCCAAATTATCTTTCTACGGAATCAGAGGAACAACCCTAAATTGGCTAGACAGTTATGTCACAAATAGGTTACAATATACTACATACAAGAATTCAAATTCTGGACTTGGTGAAATCGCCTGATGTGGTGTGCCTGTGTGCTCTGTATTAGGTCCTTTGTTGTTTGTTATATATACGTCAATGATATCTGCCATGTCTCCTAATAATGTTTCAGACGCAATCTTTGATCATGTCAGTTTGACATATAGTTCGGTCATTCAGTATGTTACTTGGCTGAAAGCCCAGTCAATCTTTCTTTATTTTCCACGCGCAATTTGCAGATTAAGGCCGCATGAACTTTATTGCAGATTTCCTGAGTGACGAATTTGTAATTTTCTCCCGAAATCACGCAACTAGATGGCTGCTATCCAGCCTGGCAAATGCCATCTCCAGCGATCTGGCAGATATTGAAATCTGAAATTTTCTCGGTAAGCTACGCGCCAACCGATGGTGACGCTCCGCTTAGATAGTACTTGCGACCGGAATATTCGAATCGATTACGTTCCCCCCCCCCCCCCCCCCCGCCACGTTTCAAATCGGATTGACGCCCCTGCTTACAAGGCTTGGGAAGTGTCATTTCCGACGATCTAGGAGGCCTTTTTAGCTAAAACTTTCGGTACGCTGCGCGCCAACCCATGGTGGCGCTCCGCTTAGATAGTAACAAGACGCCCTCCCAGGAAATGGTCAAGCTCCCCAGAGCCCCCCCCCCCCACTGAAAAAATCCTGGCTACGCCACTGCATACAATGTTAGCATTGAACGCCAAAATATTCTCAAAAAGAGGGATATACATCACATTGCTAATGCCCCACGACTTGAACATACTAGTGGAATATTCAAGTCCCTACATTTATTAAAACTTGGTGATATTATAACATTCAAGGTTGCTAACTTTGCTTACAAAGCATGGAATGGATTACTGCCAGTCACTTTTAATGACTTTATATGTATGTGTAAAAGCAAGTTGGCCTGACGTTTCGATCCTAGCAGGATCTTCTTCAGAGGCTAAATGACAAGTAACAGTAACAGAAGGGACAGAAACACGCACAGAATAGCGGGATGAGTAAATGACCAAAATGAATAAAACACAAGAACACAAATACAAGTACAAATACAGAGTAGATAAGGAGGATCACCCAATCACCCAATAGTTTATAGCTGGCTTTTACTTTGTAATCTCTTCGCATATAGAGACTTTATATGTAGTAACAGAGTCTTACATAACCATCACACAAGACAATCCGACAACGCTCATTGCAAATTTTACCATAGTAACATAGGGAAATTCGGTCTCCGTAATAGAGCAATACAAATTTGGAATGATTTATCAAAAAATTTGAAGTCTATAACTTCAAAATTACTGTATATTTAATCCTTACCTATATACTGTATTATATATATTTGTATATATTTTTTTTCTCCCAGGGAGTCTCCTACCTTCTTAAGTCTTTTTAAGACTTTATAGGAGACTTCCTTTCCCATTGTGCACAATTGGCGATAAAAAAAACCATATATATACAAAAAAAATAACTCAATAGTTTATAGCTGGCTTTTACTTTGTAATCTCTTCGCATATAGAGAAAGCCTCAGTGTGTGAAGTTGCTTTTATGCACTGTTTGGCTGTAACGCGGAAGTACTTAAAACATACCAGGCTATGAATGAGCTAGGTAACACCTGGAAGGGAGGAAGTATCTCATGTGGTATTTCTAAACCAGAATTTCATAAGGAATAAGAATATCTTTGGTAAAAAGCCCAAATCCCGAACGCAGACCCCCAAACGCAGCCCCCCTCTTTCTGGGAGGGGGGGGGGTCCATTTTAAAGGAAAAAATACCAGAGGTTACATTTACACACAAATAGGATAAAATGTGGTTTTTCTAGACCATAAATTCATAAGGAATAAGAACGTCTTAGGTTAAAAGCCCAAATCCCGAACGCACCCCCCGTAAAGGTTTTTTCGGGGGGGGGGGTCCATTTTTGAAGGGAAAAATACCATAAGTTACATTTACACTCAAATAAGATAGAACAAACTCTTATTAACCTCAAAATGTAAACCCAGTTAGTTAATTAAGCCTTATATATTGACGGTGGCAACACTGTGGTTGTGGGGGAGTATTAGAGGGTCTCTAAATGACCCCCTATTTAACCCTAACTGCAATGGGGGGGAGCATTATAACATTTTTTGCCACGGATTTTGAACCGTTTGAGATATGAACTAGATTCTATCATGACTTTTTCCCCACGTCTTGCGCACATTATGACACCACTTTTGTCCATATAGGACCCCTGTATAGGGTGAGTGATGTACCAATTTGTGATGATGTCACAGAAATGTTTTCAATTTTTACATTGACTCGGGATACAAATACTCTAACTTGGGACAAATTTAAAAGTCTGTTTGCTTTGAAGTACATAACAGTTATGATAACTTAATCTTTTGAATCGCTTTATCATCACTGTCGCCTAGAAAGTCTTCACAATCATTATCTAGGAACAGTTCTTGCACATCGTCAGGCATAACCTTCTCGGGCCATCTCAGCTCTAGTGATTCTGTCCATCCACTGTCAACAATGTTTCCAGCTTCATAACTACTTACGATCGCTGAGCGCCATTCTCTAGCAACGAAGTTTGATCTAAGAATGTGTAGCTTAAGAATCTGCTGGCGTTGTGGTAGCAATGACATATCAATGATCTTGTTCTGCTTTGTAAATTTGCGATCAAAGATTGTACATCTGGCTGTCAGTGTCCACTTTGACATGATGTGATTCCGGGGTTCGCATAATCTATAATTACTGTTTAGCTTTAGTGTTGCTTTTATAAGGCACAAGGAAATGGTCATGTTTAAAACATACCACCACAGACGGACAAAACCGATCAACAGTAAAGATGTAAGGTATAGCAAAACATATACCACTCAATTCAGGAGAAATGGAGTAGACCGAATTGAGAGACCAAATGCAGATTTCTAGATTTGACCTAGTTCCCATTTTGTTTACCCGTTATCGCGATCGAAAACGAAAACCACATCTGCTCGTAGCTAAATTGACTATACCTTTCTTCTTAAACAAATGCGGAATCAAGTTAAATGGGAAGACATTTTGAAAATTATAGAACCAATTTGATTGAAATACGAATTTGTATTTCCAGATTGAGAAAGACATTTGGCTGTTCGACACATAGATGTAGGTGGACATTTGGTTATGAAAGGTTTCCAGACTTTGCCCTATGTTGAACTCATATGACATTTGACCTCCAATTTGAACAGGGGTCTTGTAGAAATACCCCCTTTCGTACTGAGAAAGTGTCCTTTTGTGAGAAACAAAGAAATATAATCTAAAAGTCCCTGTTGTTAAAAATCATTCAACTGAAGGCTCTGTTCCTAAAAAAAAATTCGAATAATGCATATTCGTATAGTGTGATGAGTACTTACAAAATACAAATTTAAACAGTTGAAAGTTAAAAGGTAATGAAAGAGCATAAGCAAAATTTGATAAATAATTATCGGAAAATTTGGTATTGGCAAAGTAGAAATTAAAATTATGTATATAGCCTATTAAGTTTCATCATCGCTGGAAGGATGGGTGAGGGGAAAACCCTTCTCCGTAATCCACTTGTATGGATTCAGCTCAGTTAACTGAAGTTCTGAGAATTAAAAGAAGATGACAAATGATACATGGTTATATTTGGTTCGGTTGTCTATCCAGTTGTGTATATATTATGCCAGTTAGCAGTGATTCTAACGATTCTAACGACCATTCATAACTGGGAGATATAAACCGAGAACGCATTGATGTTATTGAAAAAAATATACCTAGTAAACTTTTGCACTTACCCTCGATCAATCATTGTTGATTCATTTTATGTGTTAAACTTTGAAGAATCTTACTAACTATTTATACACATATATTTACATTGTTTTGATAATTGTAGTGAGGGCATGTGGTGGTGTGACTGAAGGCATTTTCTCTAAACCAACTTACCTGGTTCGATGCATTCAAGCTCTTGTTTCAGGAACAAATGGAAGTGAGCGCCTTCTCTACTTCAAGATGATGATCACTGCATTGGATCGGTGGTGAAGGATGGAAGCGAGCGCCTTCTCTAACTTCAAGATGATGATCACTGCATTGGATCGGTGGTGAAGGAGGACCTCCTAAACGAGACACATGGTGAAATATTTTCAAATGATTTTGTTTTCTCGAATTAGATGAGATTGCTTTAAGCTAGCTAAAGCCGTTTACTATTCAATAATCAAGTATATGTTCTTTTGAACAAAACTTTCCATTTCCCTGCGCATCACGATCAACTGTACTTTTGTACCAACCATACGACTGTATTTTACATCACTATGTATGTAGTGATCCCTATACTGATGCGGATATTACCTGTCCTACGTTGTCAGGGACCATGGTCATGTCTGGTAGTGTGTTCATGATAACATATTCTAAACACCCCCTCCCCTTTAAGTTCAAATTAGCACTGGTCTTCAACGATCGCAAGTTGTTTTAAGTCGCCAAAAAGGTGCACCAAATGGCGCCAATTGCATCCTCATTTTTCAAAAACCTCTAGCTTCTGAGGGGGGTACATCCCCCCTCAGACACCCTCCTGCGCCGCTAAGGTGCGCGATGGCTGCTTCGCAGCCATATGGTTCGCGGGAAATGATACCTTCCTTGCAGGGAAAATTATTTTTTTACAGCCCTGGGTGTAACATTGACCTACTGAGTAATTAAATAGAAGCATTAACTACAATAGAATAAACAGTGTATCTTGTGTATACGTACATGTTATGTACTGCATAAAATCCTTACTGTAGTTCAACGCGAATGGTTCCACCACAAGGGAAAGTAACTAAAAAACAGAATCAGGCATAGGCCTACACTGCTGTCAAAGTGTATACTCACAGGATTATGCCTAGCATGTACTATATAGCATCGGCTAGACAGCTTGAACATGAGACATGATAGGTGAAAGAAAGCAGCCAGCACGAGCTTGTGCCAAAAAATCCAAAGGATCCTACCACACCATTGTAAAACAGGAAATTCCAAGAGCCTGTCGGGCCCGTAGGCCACTTTGGAAAGCTGGGCAACTGTTTAACATCAGAGTAAGCTTCACACAGAAAATATTTTTAATTGTAAAAAGAAAAACCACATACTTTGAGAACACTGGTACACTTATAATTTCAGTGATCCCTCAATAATCCAATCTTGATATGTATATGCAATCTACAATGCGTTATTGTCAGGAATGCACAAGGTGCAAAAAACAATGACTCTGTATAAGTAACTAATATGTACCTTGCTTGCTTTTACAGTAAACTGTTACAATTGTAGTATAATTTATATGTACGTTGAATACACTTGGAAGTTTTAGGAAGTGCCTCTTTTAATGTATAACCGTTTCTTTTCTATAACACCCTCAGTGTGTTTTGTGTAGTCTTTGAATCATATTACAGTACCAAAGCCCTAAACTCTACTAGAAGGACATTTAAAATATTGGCCGGAAGGCTTGGCATCTTTTGGGAAGTTGCAAAATATAAATGAAAAGTTCTTTCTGAGGGGGGGGGGGGTCCATTTTTAAGGGAAAAACACCAGAAGTTACATTTACACATGCACAAATAGGATAAAATGTGGTTTTTCTAGACCATAATTTCATAAGGAATAAGAATATCTTGGGTTAAAAGCCCAAATCCTGAACGCACCCCCTTCTTTTTTTTTTGGGGGGGGGGGTCTATTTGTTAAGAAAACAATACCAGCTACATTTACACACAAATAAGATAATTTTATTAACCTCAAACTTTAAACCCATTTAGGTTAATTAAGCCTTATATATTGGATGTGGTAACACTGCGGTGGTGGGGGAGTATTAGGGGGTCTCTAAAGGACCCCCTATTTAACCCTAAATGCACTGGGGGAGCATTATGACATTTTTTTGCCACGGATTTTGAACCGTTTGAGATATGAACTAGATTCTTTCATGACTTTTCCCCACGTCTTGCGCAAATTATGACACCACTTTTGTCCATATAGGACCCCTGTATAGGGTGAGTGATGTACCAATTTGTGATGACGTCACAGAAATGTTTACAATGTTTACATTGACTTGTGTACAAAAACGTTGGTTTAAATAGGATACAAATATTCTAACTTGGGACAAATTTAAAAGTCTGTTTGCTTTGAAGTACATACAAATGATGATTACTTAATCTTCTGAATCGCTATCATCAATGTCGCCTAGAAAGTCTTCACAATCATTATCTAGGAACAGTTCTTCCACATCGTCAGACATAACCTTCTCGGGCCATCTCAGCTCTAGTGATTCTGTCCATCCATTGTCAACAATGTTTTCCAGCTTCATAACTACTTACGATCGCTGAGCGCCATTCTCCAGCAATGAAGTTTGATCAATGGACCCCCCCCCCCGAAAGAACCCCCCCCTTTTCGGGGGATGCGTTCAGGATTTGGGCTATTTACCCAAGATATTCTTATTCCTTATGAAATTCTGGTCTAGAAAAACCACATGAGATAAATCCTCCTTCCAGGTGATACCTAGCTCATTCATAGCCTAGTCTAAGTAGTTGAATATGATTGTGATGGAAACGAAATTATTTGGGAGGGAGGGTGCTTTCTCAAATTTTGTTTTGTGAGAGGTGATGCAACTGAGGATGATTTTATGAATAGTCATGCTTATTGGAGAGAGTAAATAAGTGGCAGTGCATCCTGATATGCTTCTTAGTTGAACAGATTGACATATGATTCCTTTCTTGTCTGACAATAATGGAATCAGTTTTCTATATTGATGTTCCAACATTTTTGCCATATCGTGTATATAGTGTGTGATGAATAAATTCCATTGTCAACGGCTTGGAATGTGTGTAGAAAACAATATTAAAGCATGTAAGAACCAACACTTGCATTTCGAATAACAATACATATGCCTACGTTCTACTAGTACGATAAACAAGCATATACTGATGTTTTTCGCATGCGCACTACTATAGATATAGCTGGTTATTTCAGAGCTAATAGAATTTCATCGTGAAGATGTTGTTTTCTGTATATCGCATTGCGACAAGAACGTTAATAAACTGTTTCTCGTCTAAAGTTATAGCTGCATAATAATAACAAACTTTTATTTCATTTCTTGCAAACTACATGATCACATGGAAACCGACACTGATGGACAATACAGCTTTATAAGCTATAGGTAAACTGTGGTAGGTCAATTATAGAAAACAAATATTCGTATTCCTTTTAAAAAGCAGGCTTAATAGGCTTGAAAAATATAGCTGAGTTTTTGAAACCAGAAAGTGATGCCTTAGATCACTTTCTGGACCGCAACTTTACCCCCCCCCCCCCACAAACACAGGCGCACTGTTTTTTCTGGACACCGCCATTGTTATTAATTATTTTTTATATGTGTTCAACTTAATTTACAACAAGTTACTCACTTTAATCGGGCTTTATCGCATGATTATGTTGACCAACATCCTAATACTTAATAGGCCACAGGGCTCGACATATACGTAAGCCTGCTAGTCCGGGGCTAGTTCAAGACACACTCGGGCTAGTGCCGAATTACAATTAGAAGCAATTTTTCACTAAGTTGATGTACGAAACTCTAACAACATTATCCTTACAATCAGTTCTGCACAAATCTCTAATTCAGAATGATCTATCTATACGTTTTCCATCTAACACACACAATATGCATACATAGCGTCTGAGTGATAGGCCTACAACACGTTCGTACGTATTTTGTTGCATATAGCTGTAGCCGTGACATTGTAGAAGGGGGGGGGGGG
>KN888430.1:57094-67446 GCA_000934455.1 Apostichopus parvimensis | reverse complement strand
CCACTCAATTAGTTTACTTTAAATTAAAGTTTGTTTGATCACTATTTATTTTATCGCTTCAATTGTATTGATGCTTGACCTGCGAAATTACAAGGATTCAAAACAGAAAAAATGCAAAAAGGAGGGCGTTTTTTTTTAAATTGATTGAATTTTTCAGCACAAACTTCTCCTTGTAACTGTTTGTTTTGAACAATATTTGAGAGTATTCAATATCTTCCAGAAAATCAGTCGAATTTGTCGAAAAGATGATAATAAAAAAAGAGAATATTAAGGAACAGAATGTCAACTAAGTGTGGGCATAAAAGCAGCTCAAATATATTTCTTGTATGAGCTCATTGGAATAAAAAGATTTGGGGCAAAGGTTGTTATTTGTCAGCAAGATACAAATAGTAATAATAATACTGAATGAACTTGTTAGACCTCACCCTCCGTGAAAAAAATGTCTGAAAACTTTTAAGCAATTTTTTTGGACATAAATTCAAACTTTGGAGGCAAATCCTGGTGACCATTATTGCAGCAAAATCTTTGTTTTTTCTGCTTCCCACTCTTGAACACCAAACAACAACAAAGGAAAGATACAGTATATACCAGTATAAAGGCTCCATAAATGATTGCTGTGTTTAAAGGCATTGAAGACTCGCCCCAAACCGCGTGCGGCCATCTGAAAAAGTTAACTTTCCGTCGCTTGCAAGTGACGTTTTGTTCGTGTCGCTACAAAATGCAGACAGTACAGTAATGAAACGTGATACCTTGTTATCTTTAGCTGGACCTGAGATGTCCATCGCTATATTGTTTGTACACTGTGCTGTGGGTATTGACCGCAGCTGTATGTACTGACTGTACACTAGTGTCTAATTACCGACGGTAGCAAGCTGTGTGTATTTTCTGGGATCGATGGTGGTGTCTAACATTCTGTTACACCTCATTCGAAACTAGGTCAGATTACTGGCATTAGACATTTCTTTTTGCGTGAGTCTTCACACCCTTTAACTGTCTCTCTCTCTCTCCTTCGCTGTAGGTGTGAAACATCAGCTTCGAGTGCACATGTCCCAGGGTATGGGATGTCCAATCCTAGGTGACCACAAGTATTCTCACCACCACAAATTGGCACCTCAGGTGAGTAAATACTAAGCTAAATGATTGTCATCAATTCACAACTCCCATTCTTCAAGTGTGGCACAAACTATCAAACAAAAGTCAAGATTAAACTGTGGCCAGTGAACCGAGCCCGCCAAGATTCAATATGTGACGTTCTCAACACTCAGTCACCTATAGGATAGAATGAATCCCACCGTTGTGGATAACCATCTGTTTGTTTTGTTCGGATTGAAGATTTGCCTGATGACAGGGCTGCTTGCATGGGGGGGGGGGGGCTATGGTGTAGTTTATATTGCCTATATTTAACCCTTTGTTGCACCATTGTGTAGTCACGTGACCCAGAATGGACAGGTCGATGGGTTTGATGTCCGAAATAAATTGGAAAGGATCCAAACCCCTTTTTCCTTCAATAAAAAGAAATAATTATCTCCCAAGAGTTTTGGCACATTTTTTTTCTCATTTGGTATCTAATCTTTATTTTATTTGCTACTTATTGCATCATCAGATAACATCATTCCTCTGAGTGTCATTCAAAGGCAGAGAGCCCACACATATTTTATGTGTGTGTGTGTGTTTTTGTTTGTTTTACTATTTAAATTATGTTTTTGATAAAATGTATATGAGAGGCTGGTTCTTATTGGAGAACTACAATAGGCTTCAAACCTAATGAAAAGTACATTGGAAGAGAAAATTTGTTAATATATGAACAGGTTTTCATGTTGCCCTTCCCTTAGTCAAAAGTTATATAATATGCAAATGAGACTTTATCACTTCTCAGTATAGGGAGTTTTGAAATCAACAATTGCACCTCAGACATGTTGACTTGATGTCACTAACCAAGTGTTTTCTGATTGGTTAGTTTGAAATGAACAGAATCCAAAGAAACCTATGTTTACTTGTAGCTCTGAGGATCTACCTGGTCTAAAATCCCTTTATACTGTAAGTAAATACTGGTCCATTCACTACTGTAAGGTCATATAACAAGCCTGGTAATATGTAGAGGTGATTGGATACCCCTCAGTGGAGTTCAGTCTACATATTAAAAGGGATTAGTGTCGTTCTGCAATGTCAGTACCACTTGAATACATCTAATTATCAAAGTCAACAGAGTTATGATGCAATCAACAGGTGACAGCCGGCGCTTCGTTTCCTTGACGATCTTCAAAATCTTCGCCCTGGAAACTTGCTATGAACCTCAAGTGCAGTTCTATAGATGTTTGGTTCTTTATTGGTCCCAGTCTGATCATGACCTTTTGTGTCAGTGATTGTTTTGCAACTTTTTTCAGAACTTTTAAGTATTCTGTGAACACATAGAAAGAGGTGGATATGCCAGTTAGGAGACTGGTCGTGAGGCTTTTCCAAGTCCTTACATGATTATTCTAGTCAAACTTTTGGTTTCTTTTGATAACACAGGTTGGCGCGTTGATATTTATTTATCATTTATAAGTATTCTTTTCCCCACATTACTGGGAGGGAAGGCCTTGCCAAGTTACATGTGGATTGAACTTACCTTTTGATTTTCCTGGGGCCCCAAGCCAGGGCTGGACTCACTCCCACTCCCTTATAGCCATTAAGCACTTTATATACTTGCAGAGACATGATATGTCTTCGCTGCAAGTGTTCATAGGGAGCCCCTTGACCTTGGCAACACCTTGACCCTCATGGCCCTTGACCTTGGCAACCCAGTTAACCCACATGGCCCCTTGAACTTGGCAGCCCCTTGACCCTTATGACCCCTTGACCTTGACATCGCATTAAACCTCATTACCCCTTGACCTTGGCATCCCCTTAACTTTCTGGCCTTTTAGCTTGGCAGCCCCTTAACCCACAGGGCCCCTTGAACTTGGCAGCCCCTTGACCCTCATAGCCCCTTGACCTTGGCAGCCATTAATCCTCATGACCCATTGACCTTGGCACCCCCTTAACCCTCTGGCCTCTTTAGCTTGGCAGCCCTTAATCCACAGGGCCCCTTGAACTTGGCAGCCCCTTGACCCTCATAACCCCTTGACCTTGGCAGCCCATGAATCCTCATGACCCATTGACCTTGGTACCCCCTTAACCCTCTGGCCTCTTTAGCTTGGCAGCCCCTTAACCCTCAGGGCCTCTTGACCTTTGTGATGCTTTGATTTACAGGGCTTTATCTGTACTCTCATGCCCATGGAATAACCTGGCACTGTGCCCAGTAACTCGATCTGCATGTTACCAAAACTTGATGTTTTTAGGTGAAAGCTGGTTCCACAAGGTCTGTACAATAATAATAGTTATCTCATCTCCGTACATGTAATGTACAGCGACATGAGATATCAATTATACCTCACCCCACGTCAGAAATGTGAGGAAGTGTGAGTGTGTGTGTGTGTGAGCGAACAAAATAGTGTGTCACAAACTCCTCCTAGTCCTATCAAGTCAAACTTAGTGGGTAGGTGCCTGACTGTGTAACCTTGTTCCTGCATTGATGATGTAATAGGTCTTACATCAGAGGTCAAAGGTCGAAAAACCTAAAAATTGTTGGCCATTTTCTGCTTTTCAACATGAATGTAAAAGCCATTAAACCACATGATATGTAGAGAATGATGAGACAAATACTAAAAATGTTCCTTTTTTTTATGTTGAGCTTAGGTTGAAAGGACAATGTAGGTCAGAGGTGAAATTGGCCCAAATTTGATGTCTAGCATGAAAAAGCAGTGACGGTTAAGTAATATCGTTTTATACTAAACTTTAAACTGAACTATATTATAAAAAACTGGATTTTCCAGCCTATTAACAAAGATAGCAACCAGATGCATTTAGAAGTAACTTAACAATCACTTTTGTCATGGAGGGAGATGAGATCTGCAATTCCATGGATTGCTCTCTTCTTGGTATAGCGCATACTGCCGACCTTCAGGTCACACACATGGGTTGTAAAAGCATTTATGATCTCAAATTTCTACTTATTATTATTTCTGGGGTTTTGATTTTCAAAAATTATTTTAAACTTTTGAGAAATGCATACAGTATATGTCTGCATTACAACACATTGTCAGGATGAGATTATTATGATAACAATGTAGAAAAGTAGAAGTTGGTTTGACGATTGTACGAGTCAATACTGTACAAAGCATTTGGAAAGGAATTCGACTGGGGGGTGGGGGGGGGGTGGTGGTGGAGGTGATGGGCAGTTTTGGTTCCATGTCCAGAATAGTGTGGTGAGGTGTGCATAATTGAGTTTAGTACCATGTGCAGAGCTATAGGGGACACTCTAGGTTAGAATATAGAATTAAATTATAAAATTAATTATAGAATATATTGAATTGAATTGAATTTATTTGCTACATTCCATTATTTTACATTTTGAACAGTATAGGATAAATATAGATGGTATCAAATACAGAAAACAGTAAATATAGAGTATTGAAATAATATATGTGTGAGATGGAAGTAGAGGAACCAGAAATAAGTGGATACTTTTCTGGTCTGGTCCCTTTGTAACAAAGAAAGTGCAAAGTACATCACCCACCCCACCACCCCCCCTCCCCCCAAAAAGCCAACAAAGTCAAAATCCTATGAAAAGAGAAAGAAAGAAACATAAGAGGAAAAAACAGGAAGTACAACTAAGATGGATTGCTATGCAGTAGGTATTGTTTTAGCTTTTGCTTAAAAGTATTGAGTGTTGGAGAAATTTTAATGACATGATTAAGAGAATTCCAGAAGGGTACACCTGTGCTACGAATTTGAGAATGGTTAAGACTAGTTCTAGAATAAGGATGGTGTAGCATATTCATCGAACGAGTGTTATAAGTGTGATAACTAGAAGTATAAAAGTTATTAAAAGCTGGTGGGAGAAGACCATGATGAAATTTGTACATAAATATCCCTAGTTGGTACTTGTACAAATCATATAAAGTGAATGTATTGGAGTCTATAAAGAGAGGAGCAGTATGCGAGATGTAATGAGTCTGGTTTATATTGCAGATAAAACGTTTCTGTAAGAATTCTATAGAATTAAAAGAGTGGAATAATGTAAGCAGAGAATAAACTTTTTTTATAAGACTTGGAGCAATGTGTACGGATTAGGTTATGATGAAGGGCATTGTCAGTTTTTCATATTTTATAATTCATAAAAAGGGGGAAGCAGACACTTTACATAACATGGCACCTTTTTCAATGTACAGTAGAATATATCACCAAAATACCAATTATGATAATTTATTTTCATAGGCAGTGGGTTGTATAACCTGTTGAGACACTGTGGCAGCAGGCATGATATGCTTGGCTGATACTATAGAGTGCTTGAGTTTAATTTTCTAGCTTTTGTGATTTATTCCGTTATTTGCTTTTATTATAATTGCTTCAAGATCATCTCTATAATTAGAACGGTACTGTGATTTGATACCAATTTGACATTTCTACGTTTTGACATAAATTAACGAAAGAGCTGAATTAGTCATTATAAAATATTACACATATTGGATGAGTTTTTTAATTTTTTTGTGTTGTGTGACTGTCTTCAAAAGTACAAGTTTGTGCCTATAGGTGTGGGTGGTATCATTATATTTTGGCTGATTCATTGCCAGAGGCAATAGGCATCTATGCGATGGTGATGGTGTATGTCTGTGTTTGAGAGCGCCTTGTCTTGTTAACACGATAACTCACAAATGATATTGTGAGTGAACTTAATATATAATTGTAAATATGATAACTCACAATGAAAAGCTTGAACGAGCTTTATATAGGATATGTGGATCCACCTTACTGCATGAGCACAAGAACCCTAGTGCTTGCTGTGGAGTTCAGATGTCATTTGAGATGAACAGAAGCCAACGTCTGAAAACCTCGTAAATATGTTGAACTCAAAAAAGTTTTTGAGATGAGTTTTGAAATTTTATTTTGATGTATGCGTGTATGTGTGTGTGTGTGTGTGTGTACAGCTGGCAATCTATTTATTGTTCTAGATTTTCCAACTTATTGCTGTTTCAAAGATAGAAAAATTGAAACGGCAATGAGTTGCAAAATCCAGATGAGTGAAAATCTTCCAGCCTCCACCGGTATTCGAACCGGGGCCTCTTGCTGTATGTATACGGATACCGATATTTAATCTAAAAAATTAGTGAAAATCAAATAAATGCTAGAATTTTTGTTTAAATTAAGGGGTATTCAATAAAGATAAAGATAATTTTTTTATTCGAAACGGAAGTCAATCTCCACCCAGTATTCTGTTTCAACTGTGGTTATTTGAATAGTCAAATATTTGAATGTAGAATTTACAGATTGTACTGTAGACACCTGTGTTGAATAGAGTGTATTCAAGCTGTTGATATTTCTGAGCGTAATTAAACAAACGCTCGTTATAAATGAAATCTGTAGCCTTGTGCAAATATTTAACCACTGGTTTTCCTTTATTTCCAAGTAAGACTTGCAGAATTGCATTAAAATGTGGGAAACTTTCCGTAGACAATTTTTTGTTAATTTTATGAATGAATTCATGGACCACGTACTGTACACGTAAGCTAATTTTAGATGCAACCACAAACTTGAATAATATCGCAATATTTAATTATAGTGACTCAAAGACATCTGTTTTGTTTGGCATATATGCTTGGGTTGATATCATAATGGACCATTGTCGGAATTATTTGCAGTCAATAGAATCATATAATTATTAAATTTCCAGTCATAATTTGTCTGTGAGGGAAAGGTGTTAACAAGAAACCAGAAATCAAGGGTGCGTATCCTTTGGTTTATGCACTGTATCAGCATCACATCTATTTGCTTGCTGTTCAAGAAACCCAAGCGGGCCCCCCAAGTTTTAGCAAGCTTAAAACTAAAATCAAAATCAAATGAAACTGTTGGCAAACTGCTTATCCACTAGAGAGCCTGTGTAAGAGAATGTAAAAGTAAGTTAGCCTGACGTTTCGATCCTAGCAGGATCTTCTTCAAAGGCTAAATGACAAGTAACAGTAACAGAAGGGACAAAAACACGCACAGAATACAGACAGGTTAATGAGCATGGTGAACACAAAGAGATAGATGTAAGGGGATTAGTAGACAAGGGATGGAGAGAAGAAAGAAAGAAAGCAACAGGGGAAGAGGAGAGGTAGGAGATAAACAGTGGAGGGACAAAGAGAAGATTAAGGGAAGATTAAGCTTAAAACTATACGGGGGGGGGGGAAGCTTCCAGAAGTTCTTCCCTGTGGCTTTCTAATCGCAAAATTCTTCTCCAGATAGGAAGGTGGGGGGAAGGAGGGAGATTAGACAATTGCACTTGAATTGCACAATGAAGGGGCTCATCTGCCAAAGAAGTGGGGTCTTGCATCCTTCAGATCTCTGCATGGTTGGAATACCCTATAAATATCTTTGCGATAGTCAATATTATCCGAAATGTCGTGTACATATATACATACACAGCAAGTACATACTTGTACAACACCCGGGGTTGTCTCTTCTTACAGCTGTCGTTGCCACCTATATTTGTAATTTTTTTTTTAAGTGTCTAGATACTCTTTATTATGTACCCCTCACTATTTCTCTTTCATGAAAGAAGTATTGAAGCCGGGTGTGAAGAATCGCGCACAAAGAAAAGTCTCATGCCGGTAATCTGACCTAGTTTCGGATGAGGTGTAACAGAAGTGTTAGACACCACCATCGATCCCAGAAAATACATTCACAGCTTGCTACCGTCGGTAATTAGACACTAGTGTACAGTCAATACATACAGCTACGGTCAATACCCACCACATAGTGTACATAGCAGCGATGGACATCTCAGGTCTAGATAAAAGATAACAAGGTATCATGTTTCATTACTGTCTGCATTTTGTAGTGACAAGCAGAAAACTTCACTTGCAAGCAACGGAAAGTTCCTTTTTTTAGAGCGCGGCACGCGGTTTGGGGCGAGTCTTCAATACCTTTAAGTCAAACAAAGTTGGAACAGACCGGTCTGAGTTGTTTAAAGTATAGCCGTGTTGCGGCAATTGCCGATCCTACTCCTGTCGGTTCTACTTAGTGCACCGGTGGATCTGTGAGGACATCGGCATATATATGATCAGTGTAGAACAGTAGTCCGAGACTTCCTGGTTGCTGCTAAAATGTGAAATGAACAACAGTATGTACACTGTGAGAGAGATGTGTAGATTTGGGGAATAGAACAGCAATATGTACACTGTACTGTACAGGTGTGTAGGTTTGGTGAATAGAACAGCAATATGTACACTGTACTGTACAGGTGTGTAGGTTTGGTGAATAGAACAGCAATATGTACACTGTACTGTATGAGAGATGTGTAGGTTTGGTGAATAGAACAGCAATATGTACACTGTAGGAGAGATGTGTAGGTTTGGTGAATAGAACAGCAATGTTTACCTCTTAATGGTAAAGTGGCAGGGCATTCAGTCACCATCCTTTTTTATTCTTCTTATTTTTTCTTTTGTTTGGTCTTGCAAGGTTTCTGTTTTTGTCTCCTCACATTCCCAAGAGAGAGAGAGAGAGAAGGGGGGGGGGGGAGAAAAAGATGAAACAAATAGAGGCCTTGCAGTACATGTGGAAAGTTGTGATTGTAAACTTTCATGGTTTCCCCTCTACAGAGCCCATACTTGCTCCATCCATAATACAATTCTGAAATCCTTAAAAAGAGAAAGAAAGGAATCTTCCTTTACTTCTCAGGTCTAAATGCATCTCCACTTCTCAACTTTTAATCTATTCAAACCTTTCATGTCATTGTTTTTTTTTTCAATTTTTGTGTGTTCCGCAACTCTGACTTTTGTAGTCTCACCCTTCTTCGCTTGAAATGGCAACAGAAATTTTGACAGAATGCAAGGTACAAAGAATTAAATTGTAGCCTAGCTGTTCTGAACCAGAATGACAAAACCGAACAGAAAAGAAATGTTGTTGTCTTCTCAGTCATGTAAATAAGAAGCAGCATGAGGCAAAACAACAAGAAAAGATTGTTGATTGTACAGTAGCTGCTTTAACACTTTATTCTTGGCCACTTTCTTCTTTGGTCCCCCCGCAGGGTCACGCAAATAACTTTTTGGTCTCGTTCAGTGTGAATAACAAACAATGAATTGTGTAGTAGTTCCTTCTGCAGGGTAGGAAACACAAAAAGTGAAAAGTCTCCCACTTTTGAGCTAATTTGCTCAAGAAAGTATACTTGCCGTAACCATGACAAATTTGCGCATTGTTTGGTTCATTGGAGTTGTTGTTGTTTTCTGTGTGGTCTTCCAACACATTTACCCAAAGGTGAAAAAAATCCATTCTATTGTATTATAGAATATCTCTGTGTCGTGTCGGTCCCACTCTTCCCTATCCCATCCATGCCCCCACACCCTGACCCTCCCGCTACACTGGCTATCGTAAAATACAATGGGAAACCTGGTTGCAAACTTTTGTAGAAATATCCTAAAGACATATTCTTTGGGGTGAAATTTATGTCTTTATCATCAGTTTCAGACCCGTCTTAATGTTATTAGTGGTTCTCTGTTGCTGTATTTATTTTGTGTCTGTGATTATAGAATCCCCAAAATCAGAGAGAATGTACTAATTATGATTACATTTGGCTGAATTAAGCTTACTACCAGTACTAGCAATGTTTAGGCATTGCAGTTAACTAAAGAAAACTGCAATATTTTCACAAAATTCTCAGCTGCCCTCCCCATCTCCCCTTTCCCATCCCCATGCCTCTTCCCTCACTTGATCCCTACTGCACCTACCCATCCCCTCACTTGATCCCTACTACACCTACCCATCCCCTCACTTGATCCCCACTGCACCTACCCATCCCCTCACTCGATCCCCACTGCACCTACCCATCCCCATGCTTCTTACCACACTTGATCCCTACTACATCTACCCATCCCCTCACTTGATCCCTACTGCATCTACCCACCCCCATGCTTCTAAATCATATCTTTGTGCATAGTTTAAGATATATATCATAGTGATTGAATAAACATGGTACTTGCTTCTTTCTGCATTGGGAATATGCTGCTATTATTTAGTTTATATATCTGAAATATGCAAAACCTTGAACCGTGAAGTTCCGATCAACTTCCCCCTTCTTCTTTTTTTTTTCCATTTCTTTTCTTCTTTTGTTCACACAATTAAAGTAAGTCTTTTCATCTTAACAATAAAACAAATATTGTTATTGAATATAGTTATATTTATATAGTTATATTTTTGGCCATTGTGCAACAGAACTTTTTGAAAGGGGAAGTTTACTGACAAGGCTATAGTAACTACATACCATCTGTACAGGCACGCACAACACAGTTTGTTAT
>KN888430.1:43702-53947 GCA_000934455.1 Apostichopus parvimensis | reverse complement strand
ATCTAAAAATGAATAAAAAAATCCCTATAATGACCTAAAAATGGGGGTAAATTGAGGTGACTGGCCATGTACTTACTATTAGAGGGGGTACTTCTAATATATATGTGTGAAGACATAGTAATGATATTAGTTGCTGTTGGTTAGATAATTGGGTATATAGCATGTCTTACAGATTTTAGAATCAAAGTTTGGGTGTGTAAGTAAAAATGAGCTTTGAAAATATTCAACATCGGTTTTTTTGGAGCAGGAATCGCCCCAGCCCTACAGTCTTCTTAAAGAGATACAAAACATTTCTGATAGATCAATATCTGAATCTGATGATCCCCAATTGCAGAAAATCCATGAAGATTTAGACCATAGCATATCTACAGGGGGGCAGGTAACATTCCACCACCCCTGCGCACCACCAAATCTGTCCCCAATGACCAATTGGAATAACAAATAAAGGGCAGATAAAATTTTAAAAAATTTGCAAAGTCTGGGCAGAAATGTTACTTGGAAAAGAAAATGGTCACAATTGACTCACAACTAAAAAACAGCCTTTAATATGAATAACAAAACAGACCAAAATATAGGAGAGACATATTCTCCACCTTGGAAGCAGCCCAGCTAGTTACCCCCCCCTCTCCTCCCCTCCCCCTCTCCATTACAGAGGTTACATTAGGGTACGTGGTATGTTATAAATAACCATCTTAATTGTTGTTGATCGTCTCCTGTAATTTTTTTCTTGGTCGGTTTTTTTTTTTCCATTTTATGAATAGATTTTATATAGTTTTAAAAAGCAGGCATTGTGAGACTGAATGTTGTCGGGAATATTTTTTTCTTAATTTAGTCAGGTTTTTGAAGATCTGTGCATATTCAATGCTCTTTCCATCCTTGTGTCTTCTTTTTTTCAGATATTGCCTAAATCCCTGCTCCGAAGCTTTGGTATCGAGCAGCCTAAAGTCCGAGGCATTCCGATGCACCTTCATGCCAAGCAGTTGAGAATCCCAAACTTTCAGGATGGGAGAGCACTTTCTGTCTCTGTGAGGTTACCGAGGTACTTTGCCAAGACATTGCACAAGTTGAAGTTAAGGATTCCTTGAGCAGTACTCGTCGTCTGGTCGGTGCAGAAAGCGTTTGCGATGGTCGACTTCATCGGCTCATCAGCCTCGAAGACAAAATGGTCAGAACCGTCCAGGGTTGGCACGGAAATCACAGAGACTTTTGTGATCTTGTTCTGCCGTTTTTGATCATGAGTAAGATCTAGGAGATTGGTACCCAATGTAGATGGGACCATCTTGAATTCAGTCTGCAAGGTAACTCTGATGTCAGATGTGGTAGGGGATAGGTCATAAAATGCCCCCCCCCACCCCTCTGCACCCATAACATGGCAACCTTTACAGGAGTACCACACTCCCATCATTCATTCAAAGAGAACGCCATGTTAAATACTGATGTTGTTTAACTCTTACATAAAAAAGTTGTTGCCAATAGTAGCACTACAGCAGGTAGCAGGAAATCCTTTCATATGATTACACTTCTTGCACCCCCAGTGAACCCCCTCCCCCCCCCCTTTAAAGAAGTTACGGAAACCTCATGTATGTTTCAACAACCACAAGTGACCTGTTCCCTTCCACCTCTTTCTTCCAAGAAATTATTCTTTCTTATCAATGAGGACAATGTTTGTGAGTGTGCTAATTTCAGAAAGTTTAGAAACCGTTGAACCCTAATAATCAACCAAGGGTTGGCCATGTCATATAAGTGCTATGTTTGTTCTTATAGTTAAACTAACAGAAATCATTTGCCTACAATGAGAATTACGGTATGTGAAGAACAACAGTATCTGAAACAGCGGTCAGATTGCTGAGGTATCCTCTTGCCCATCACATAGGGATGTTTAGTGGCAGTACTGGGAGCAGGAATAGGTGTAACAGTTACACGCCTGCCTCGTAATTCTCTCAATACTCGTCGAAAAAGTGAAGGCTTGGTATGAGCGGGTGGTTATCAACAATCCTCATATGAAATAGGGTTCAAATGAGCTTCTGTTGGCTTCCTAAACCCTTGGGAAATACTTAAGTAAACTACAGTAATATCGACATTTCCTATCTATTGAGAATCATATCACAAACTTTGTCACACAGTTCCATTTTAATTTACTCTTGTCCAAACTTCCCAATTAGTGCATATGTATATTTTCTTTTCTTCTCAATGTTGTGAAACTGACAACAACGTCAACATGTTCCCTCAAGTGACCAAAATATTTTGTATTGGTTTCATTGGGTCTACTACAAAATGGCCATATTCCAATCCAAAATGGAAACAATTTTTAATTGTTTTTCCTTTCAAGCTACTGATATTGTGTTTCATAAGCCATCCAGATTGCTTTTTGCCAGATCCATTCAATTGAATTACTAGTACATAACTTCAAGGATACGTCTCCACTATCTTTGTGTCGTACATTTTTAATGTCTATAACTACAGTAGGCTACCCATATGTCTGTATAGTGGAGACCATAACTAGGCTACCGACATGTGTGTATAGTGTAGACCATAACTAGGCTACCAATATGTGTGTTTAGTGTACACCATAACTAGGCTACCAATATGTGTGTATAGTGGAGACCATAACTAGGCTATCGATATGTGTGTATAGTGTAGACCATAACTAGGCTACCAATATAACTAGGCTACCGATATGTGTGTATAGTGTAGACCATAACTAGGCTACCGATATGTGTGTATAGGGCTTCTGCTTGGGTGTATACCGTTATGTGTGTATAGTGGAGCCAACAGCTCATCATTTATGCAAAGATCACGTGTAGTACATATTTCCTTTCAAAGAGACGCATGAAAAGTTCACTTATAGTTTACCGAACCACGGCATGATCACATAACAACAGTGTCAGATTCAGTCAATATTTTGTATGTCATCAGAGTCCCAATGTGTATAAGTACCTATTCACATTGGAAGGAACTTGTGACCCTTCAGTAGACTTGATAGGGCACGATGACTATCACATAGTATTCTCATATTCAGTTTGGTCACAGTACTAACCTACTTACTTGGGAACTCAATACCCTCTGGACAATTTGCTTAACATGCATTTTCCCCTGCACCATCATCTTCCTAATCTTAGCTCCTGAAGAGCTTGAGAAGTAAGATAAGGAAGACAGCTTAGGTTACTTCATAGATCATGTGATACCCAGAAAATAAACCCCCTTTTTTTCCCGGTTATAAACCATGCGAGGGCTAACCAGGTTGAATTTGTAATGTATTCTGGTGCTATCATTCATCAATAAGGGGCTGCTGTATATAGCATATCAAAGAATTTGACCTCAGAAATGACCGATTTTTTTTTTTATATATTAAACAGAAAAATGGTACCAAAAAGTAAGAGCATAGACAAATGTTTATCATCTTTTCTCTCTTTTTTTTATTTTGGCAAATTCTAAAAGAATAATTACATTTTAGCTTTATCACTGAAAGAAGAATGTCTATTGCAGCTAAAAAAAAAACAGTTTTCATTTTAATAATGATTATAAATTTATAGTACTGACATGATCTTAAATGTAATCACAAAAGGATTTATTGTGGGAAAGAAACTCTGTAAAGAGCTTTTCCTTTAAATATTAATTAAGAGTTGTTAATTGTAAAATATAAGCATTAATTAAAAAAGATTGCTTTAAATAAAATACAGTTTGTCTAAGTTTACAAGAACCTACAACTTCAATAAAATGGATACAATGGATACAAAATGAAATTTCATTTTTTTAATAAAAGGGACCAAACTGCCTCCTCCTCTCAAGCATCTTTCAAAAGATGAATTACAATTTCTTATTCCCTTGTCTCTTTCACTTAGGTGCCCTCCACATTACCCCCCCCCCCTCCCCCATGATCATCTTTCTATCATTATTCTTCAAAGAAACACCTGAGCTAGCACAGACATTTCTATGAATGATCAAGCTATTTTAAGGGTTTCATAATAAACAGTAAAATCCTCCTCTTAGGCAAACAATTTTCATTTTTTTTTAAATTTGGAAATCATTGATAAAGTCCTTCCTGACCAATTTATACTTGTTAGAATAGCACTATGTAAAAACATCCACAAAATCATTAATTTGGCAAATATCATGAAAGAATTGGGAAACCATTAAAAAAGACACTTTCTTGACAGAATCTTGGAAGATGAATATCAAAAATGTAACCAAATCTTTTTGCGGTCATTATTTAAAGGAATAAAAACTTATCTGTCACAAAATTAAACAAACTGTTCTCAAATTATACATTCCTTCTGCCCATTGCCACTTTTTAAGTACAATGAATTGCTTAATTTAAACATACTTGTTCTCTACATGGATCTGCACATTTTGATGAATGTGTTTGCAATTTTGGCAGAAATAATTATTTAAAAACTTTATAACATATATTTTTGTGGCAAAAAAAATGTTTTTTTTGGGGGGGGGGGGAAATTCACATTTGACATAGCATTTTTCATGGCAACATTGTAAGTATACAAAAATAAACAGATTGTTATTCATAATTAGGAAACTGTAATATATAATAATTACTACCACAATGTTGAAGTTCAATATTAAATACAAGACCCATAGGCAGTCCAAGCAAACGCCATACAATAATGGGTCTGTCCAAATTTTAAGCAAACGACTTTGGTCACTTTTATGAGCACAAGGTCAGATAAAAAGTCTTGTGGTCTCTCGGCCTATCGGTGACAAGAGCACAAAGCAAACGACCTAATTTTGACAAAAGCAAACGCCCAGTGAACCAGATTTACGTCAAGACGGCTCAGACAACACTGACAGTGATCAATAGGATTGTCAGACCGAACCATTCACATGAGCTCAGTGCATGCACAGTGCATGCACAGTGACACGGCAGTAATCATCTTATGGAAGGCCATTGTCAAGACTCGTCAAGTCTTTTGTGTCAAGAAAGAGAAAGTTGATTATAACTAAAAAGAAGAATGACAAGTCTAACAATTGAAAAGAACCGGTCAAATTAAGCGGACAATATCACAACAGGTGTCGGTTACAGAGATAATCTACAAGAGCCTTGAAAATGGAAAAGAAATGCCCTATTTTTTAACCAAAAATTGAAATTCAGATTTCAGTAGTAGATATTAAGCTCTATGATGGATGGGCGGGGGGGGATCTGATATTGCAAATTTTACCAGGTGTGATATCCGGACACGCTGCAAACGGTTTCATCGTTTGTCTCGCAACAAATACTAATAGTAATTAAGATAGTTTGTTGAGAGTGGAAATGATTTCTAAGTGTTTCCACAAGTGGGTTAAGTGGTAGTATCTCTCATTGGTGGTTAAAAAGAAAAGAAAATCAAACCATGATTCCTGTGAAAATTGTTATGAATTTAAAAACCCAAAAGAGTAACAATTATCCTAAATTTGCACCAACATAAGGGAGATTTGGCTACACAACTGAAGATGTTACTGTTTGGTGGAAGGAACTGTCCCGAAATAATCAATACAAGTTATCATCACAAAACACTGATCAACTCTTAGCCTCTCTCTTTAGTATTTCAATCTTTAAGGGTGGAGAAAGATTTCAAAAAATCCAAGGCCTCATTATTTTTTATATTTTTTGGTTTTCCATCACTATTACAAAGAATAGTTGTTCGACCTTCCAAATGCTTTGAATGTTGAGATTACTTAAGGTTTTAATATTTTCCCAAAAAAGTTGTCATCAAATGCATGTTGCTTTTTAATCCATCCAAAAATAAAACACTTTTAAAGTACGTTTGAAAGATTTCAATTTTTTCATTTTGGGTTATGTCAAATACTAAACAAAGTAGGAAATTAGCACCATGATTTCCATACGCCCTCATATGTACTCAAGTTAAAATGATGGGAAAATGTTGTAAATATTGTGACCTGCTGTGATCTAGCTACAACTGACAGTAGAAAGTTGAGATGTCAAATGACATAAGAAAGAGGTAAATACAAAGTACTAAAAAAAAAATTAAATATTTCTTTGCAATACAAATAATACCCCTGCATAACATATCCCATTTTTTTTGTAAGTAAAGCAAGCACAATATTTGATACAGTATTAAAGTTTAATGTACATTGTCAAGACTCTTCTCTATGGTCAAGGTGGTGAAACAGAAGTTTAATATATCTAAAAAATTTCAGAAGCATCCAAACTTTTCTTATTATTTCTTTCTTCACCCTAATCAATTAAATTACATCTCACAGCTGCTGTGGCAGTGCCGGTAAACCTTGAACGTGTTACTCTAGTCCACCAAAGTTGCATCAGACATAAAACATTTAATGATAATGCAAAATAAGCCCAAACCCTCAAATATTATACGATTAGTAGCAGCCAATAGAAGGACTTGTTAAATAAGAAAAGTCAAATCATTGTCAAGAAGCAGAGCCCTTGGGTCTTCGAGAGGAACCATCCCAGTGTGAACAGAGACGTCTAGAGCCGGATCAGACACTGATAAAATATTGTCACGGGGAAGTGTTTTTGCACTAATAATTTATCTGATATTTGAGTCCTTATTTAGTTTGGCCTTCATATAAACCCATAACATCATATAACTCCATGTATTCCTCCCTTCCCCTGACCCTGCCCCTCTCACCAGGCCTGGGTGTGGATATTGCATCGTTAGGTAAAACGGTTCCCAAGTTGCAACCTAATGCGTGTCACATGTACACAAAAGCAAAATGAAGAAGTCCATAAGACATCAAGAATCTCTTATGTATCAGACACTGATAATATCAATATCACTAACTTTGGATGGAGAGAGGCAACTTTTGACTGCAAAGTCACTCATTTATAAACCACATTGGTAGATTGTAATAGATATATGAGGTAGGAAAACACTTGAACTCCATTGTAACACTATCCACTTAACATACCCTGCCAATCCCCCTCCCCCACCCCCCCCCAAAAAAAAGATACACATGCCCATTTTTTTTTTCGGTCAAAGCTTTGGTGCCTTTCTCAGAATGTCCAGCCAACTTTACTGAACTATCACCCTTTCAAGAAAGATGGGCTGGTCAAAACAGTAAGTGACTAGAAAAAGATTTGCAATGTATCATGTGACATTATCAAGACCCCCCCCCCCTCAACTTTAAATACCTAGTATAGCAATGGTTGCCTGCAACTCAAATGTCCTGACAGCTAATACCATTCTACCAAAGGTAATTTCTAAAAGAAAACTAACATATCGGGTGAGCTTAAATCTAACGAGTTTGTGAAATTAATATTTTTCCTCATGCTACTGACAAATTAGCATGGAACTACCATTAATGTACTATGTTTTTGCTACATATTGTATTTCCAACACACACGATAAAGATATAGTTGTTTATGTGTGATACTATGCTCGAACCACCACAATATGCTATATTAAGATAATACAGCAACTCCAACACATTGAACACTGGTATAGAATGCTATGTAACACTATCCTACTTCCATGACATGGGATATTACCATAATATGCTATGTATAATATAGTATGTCCAACAAGCAGGATACAGGTACAGTATGCTATTTAATACTATCCTTCTTCCACAAGATTGGATACTACCATATTGTGCCATAAATAATACACTGGCATAGTATGCTATGTAAAAGTATGCTATGTAATACTATCCTACTTCCATGACATGGGATACTAAACCAGCAATCACCCACTGGCCCAAAACCAGCAATCACCCACTGGCACAAAACAAGCAATCACCCACTGGCACAAAACCAGCAACCACCCACTGACAAGCAATCACCCACTGGCACAAGGCAAGCAATCACCTACTGGCACAAACAAGAAGGAACTTAATCAAGCATATATATAAATTATTGCATTCATAATAATTCATTATGTAAACTACTATGGCTTTTATAAATGGAGGCCTGTTACAAGTTTAGCATTGGTTGGATTGGGGAGGAGAGAGAGACAGTGAGAGGTCTTTAATACCTTTCCCTTTCATAATCAGTAATACCAAACATGTCTATGGGGTGATGACATCTGGCCATCCTAGGGTGGTGATACCAACCACTAGGCAAGAGACTCAAATAACTCAGCCATCTTATTAACCGACCTAGTAGCTAACTGCAGCCCGTCAGACTACGTTCTCTTCTTCATTCTCCCCCACCCCCCTCCCCCTCCCCTAACAACCCCATTCCCGGCATTTGTGGTTCCTTTCAAGATTTCCTCCTTGGAAATCATTTTTTTTTTTAAATATCTTTCATAATGTTGTAATTATCTACTTAGCAGTGGTGGTAAGCACCCCTCGCTCAATATGGGTATGATACATGTAATAAGTATTGTGCACTCTCCCATCTGTATAAACCAATCCCTGCAATCTCAGGGAGGATGCCAGCTGAAAGCACAATCTAAATCTTCTGCAACTGAGAGGAGTTCCTCCTTCTATTGAATATTCATCAGCTGCAATAATTAGCATATAACTTCAGCAGCATTAGCAGTAGTACCTCCAGAGGACTGTGACCCTCTGATCCACTTTGTTGCCGCATCATGCAGGAGCCTCGGTCTCTGGACTGGCGTCTATTGTTGGCGATACATTCATGGGCTTCAGCTCATCCAGTAGAGGCGCACCGTGCTCAAAGTAGAGGGATAAAGATGTCAACCACTTACAGATGGTATATGAGGATGGCCTGGTGTGAAAAGAAACAAACGGAAACTGTTATTTTTTTGTTTGTACTCTGTAAAGTTCTCCTTGTTCTAAATCCTATTCCAAAGTGAGAGAAAACACTTTTAACTGCTTATCTATTGCGAAAAGCCTACATGCACATACAAAGGGGGTTCTTGGGGGAGTTTGGACTAACCCGGCCACCATTTTCCACCACTAAAATATAAAACTTCAACGACCCAAGTCTCTAATGAACCGCAAAAAAATCAGATATTTTACAAACCTGGAATCTGAATCCAAGTTGGAGCCTTTGACCGCAATTTGAAAGAACACCTCTGGACAATCGATACAGTAGAGTTTCCGGAAGAGATTAACGTTGAGGCCGAAATTTGACAGACGGGGCATTAGGTCCGGATCGGCGTCGATACGACCAATAAGCTCACAGATGATAAGGCTAAAGGAAAATATGTCGACTTTCTCATCGTAGATGTAACCTGCATGGACAAAGCAGAGAATGACACATACATTGAGAGGAGAGTTGCTCACGGCATTAATAAACATTGAGAAAACTGTAATATTCAATTAATCAATCAATCCTTCATATATCACCTAATATTCAAACTGCAAGAAATGTTTGTAGCTAAAATGCTGCTGTTTCATAATACTACAAAATACATTCCAGTTCATGATACTGAATTTCACCTGCGTAAAGGAGGACAACTCTTAAACAATTAGGTTAGGGGTGCAAGTTGAGGGTTACTAATAAGAAGACAAGGGCACATCCAGCAAAATTGGAACACATGTTAACCACAGTCCATACAAACTCCAACTACTCATTATACTACTTTGTCTGTGAGTTATGTGTCTTCCTTACCCCAAGTCACTCTTTTGCAACATACGTATGACTAATTTATTATAAACTAGCAAAACCAAATAGCAATAAGCTAACCTTTCATCATCTCTGGTGCCATCCAGAACGGATTTCCCACCACGGTGTAACGTTTCTTCCGATGTCCCGGTTTCTTTAAGTCTTGAATAACTGGCAGTCTTGGGTTACTCTTATCTTCTACGGTAATTCTAGCCAGGCCAAAATCAGCTACAACCACCGTTCCATCCTGCAGATAAACGTTTGACAAAACCGGTTTAATTACCACTTGCGTCACACGACCTAAAAAAACACACATGTGGGTAATACCAGTACCACAGCATGGGTGAGAGTGCTGGCATACAAGTAGAACTCCCACTGAGAACACATTCAGGTAATACCAGTACCACAACATGGTGGGAGTGCTGGCATACAAATAGAACTCCCACTGAGAATTCATGTAGGAAATACCAGTACCACAACCTGAGTGGGTGTGCTGGCATACAAGTAAAACTCCCACTGAGAACACATTCAGGTAATACCAGTACCACAGAATGGGTGGGAGTGCTGGCATACAAGTAGAACTCCCACTGAGAACACAAGTGGGTAATACCAGTACCACAACATGGGTGCGGGTGCTGGCATACAAGTACAAATCCCACTGAGAACACATGTAGGAAATACCAGTACCACAGCATGGGTGGGAGTACTGGCATACAAGTAGAACTCCCACTGAGAACACAAGTGGGTAATACCAGTAC
>KN888430.1:26152-43652 GCA_000934455.1 Apostichopus parvimensis | reverse complement strand
GTGGGAGTACTGGCATACAAGTAGAACTCCCACTGAGAACACAAGTGGGTAATACCAGTACCACAGCATGGGTGGGAGTACTGGCATACAAGTAGAACTCCAACTGAGAACACAAGTGAGTAGAAAGCCTCTTGCTAAGAGTACAAGTGTGAGTACACAGTACATAGGTAGTACATAGGTTCCATTGTGAGTACACTTCAACTATGCAAGAATACACGTACAAGTATTGACTCAATAACAAGTCAGCCTAAACATACTTTGTTCTAACATAACTCCTCCAACTGTTTGATTCAATAGCAAAAACATACTTTTTGTGATTTATCATTTTATTAAATTGGATAAAAGAATGCAAATCATCCAATGATTTCTAACAAAAGTTGTAAGAAAGATACATGCATTTTTGACAAAAGACAAATTACTGTTCACATAAACATGGATTGCTGGCAATACAGCTAGATAGTTGAAGTTCATAGGAAGACATGACTTTCTGCCTTTTGTGCTTTTCATACTGACTGACATATTAAATGACACTGGTGTAGATAAACCTCCCTTTCACCCGTCCCCCCACACCTCACCCCCCTCCAATCTAGCCACTCCCTTTAAACAATTAGAGAGGATGACTCTAGCATACATACCTCTTTGAGCAGGCAGTTCTGAGAGTTTAGGTCACGATGGATAATTTTCATGGAATGTAGGTACTCCTGAAGAAAACAGAAAAAATTATCAATACCATCAGGAAGACATTTTTTCAAAAATAATAAATTATTTGTTGTTGTTTATCTTATTAATTCTATTGAGAATTCACTTTAGTGTTTGTTGCAGGTGGTTGATGCAAAAAAAGGAGACTGAATGCATCACAGGCTGAAAAACGCACAAACAATGGTTTTAAATGTAGAAAAAAAATCAAGATTTAGACTCACGATTCAATAACTTTTATGGTCCAATTTGCAAAAGAAATTTACAAAATGCAGAATATAACATAATATAATAGATAACTTTACGAGCACTAAAGGGTACCCGTACATTTGCAAAATATCGTGGTAAAGACATTTTTCAGTTATTATTGATGAATCAGAAAGTTTTGAACAGTTCTCCATAAAGTGTTAAATTTCAAGATTACAGTGTATTAAAATGGATGCAAATTTATTTGTAACCTGTAAAGTAAAGGAAGAATTTGCATCAAATTCCCAGACATTTTTGCATATCATTGAAAGAAAAAATGTCACTTAAAACATAGAGGTGTTCTGCATATGCATGAGTGTAATTTTTGTTTTTTCATTTTGCTGTTTTGACCAAGCTTAGTTTGGATGTTGGGTTCCAACTTTACCTAAATGGGTTGTGAAGTTTACAGGATATCAATGAAACTGGTGAACTCTGACGCATCAACAATTTTGAGAAAAAAAAAATAAAAAAATACTGCACATAACATTTTGTGGAAAAACAAAAAACAAATTCCTTGTCAATATGTGTGGTATTAAACTTGAATGTTTTTTTGTTTTTTTTCGTGACCAACTTGCTACAAACCATATCGAAATTCAGAATATTGATATCTTGAAAAGGGCATGTTGGAAAAAAAAGACTTCAAATTTCACCAAGGTGCATCTTTGTCTCTCTCTCACAAACAAACAATATACTGACCAACAAGTTATATTCTTTTACATAATTGTATATATCTTAACACAATAGAAATGACCAAATAACACAATCAAATGTTTCTTCCACAATAAGTACCTCAAAATAAGAGCAAAATAATTACACTTCCCTCTCCCTCACCACGAGAAAAAAAAAAAATGAAAATGATAGACATTTTCTGTTTTAAACTTACCAGTCCGGAAGAAATATCTTTAGCTATTAATACCCTCTTACACCAGCTAAGAGGAACACTCTGTATGAGAGAAAAACAAAGAAGTGAAACTTGTTTTAATAACTCTACTAAAATTAATTACATCTTAACTTATTCTTTTTACATATAAAAACATAAAACTTAGTATCCTTTATTTTTATTAGAATACCCAAGGGGTCCACTTAACTTTTTTTTAAGTATTATGCAGATGCAGTGTAAAACATTAATTACATTCTTTTTTATGATTAGCTATTAATATTTTGTCATTGTTAATGTTTAATTCTCATAAATCTTTTCTTCTTCCTGCACAGGGTTTTGTTTTGTTTTCTTCCTCTCAACAAAACAAAGCTTTGTATACTTCGCACTTAATAAACGATGGAGAGGACGTTGTGGTCAAGTGGTTAAGGTAGTGGACTTGTGATCTAAGGATTACAGGTTCGAGCCCTGGCCAGATCACTGCGTTGTGTCCTTGGGCAAGGCACTTTATCTCCATTGCCTCTCTTCACCCAGGTGTATAAATGGGGACTTGCGAGGTGACTTTTAAATATAGTTGCGTGCGCCGGTTTATGGCTGCACCCTATGAGAAGTCCCCCAGGGGACACGTGGCTGTGGTGCACTGTGGTGCCCCAGGAGAGATTGTTTGAATTGTGCACACTTTGGTGTGTAGGTGTGACAAGTTACCAATGACCAGGTTTAAGTTACACATCCGGGACAGCAAGTTTGCTTATGAGGATGTTCATTAATCAAGAAACTTGAAAACATGACTGCCTATTTAAGGCTTCGTAAGGTTTATAAGGTCTTATAAAGCAAGAGCTCCCAAAACATTTATAAAACATTAATGATGCACGTAACATATAATGTTAGTTTTTTTTCCCCCCAAGGATTTAGGAATCCAACAAAAGCTCATTTGAAAAACCCTATCCAAGGGATGATCTCTGATGAACACCGGCTTATACCAAGCCTTTTAATTCTGATGTTCAGTGAAAATATGAGGCAGACATGTTTTTTCCTGCTTCTGAGACGGTCACTCATTGTCTCCATCCAATGGTTCACACTCATCAACAATTCAAAACATTGACTTTGAATAGGTCAAGCAAATCTGACTCTTGGGCGAGGATTTGAGCAGTGAAACCTAATGATTGTTAAGCAGACACTCTTGCCACCCCTTCACCTCAATACTAATGGGAGACAACTGGATTTTAAGCAGGCACCTCTCCACCTGTGGTTGAATGCTGTACCACTGAGCTATATGCATTTTGCAAGCTAATATAGGTTTGTTCATAACATTTAACCCATGAACTGTCAGCTGTTGCTGTAGTTAATACAAGTGTTATATGGTAATGTAATAGCATAGGGATTCTCATAAATCAGCCCAGGGACCAAATCCTGCCTGCAAAAAGTTTCAATCTGTCCCAGAGGAAATATTGTCTCACAATCCTGAATTGATCAGGTATGCAGGCCCCTCAGGGCTTTAGCTTTGAGCACTCTATTGGTCTACCGTACAAATTACTCAGTCTAGATATTGTCAGAATTTGCCTCTCTCGGGTGGAAACTTTGCTCCAACCTATATTTCTTTCAAGCCTTCACAGAATATGAATTAAGAACCTCTGCTATAGATGGGTGATTTCATGACAGCAGGTTAACTGCAAATGTGTCTCATTTTCCTTGAAAATGAATGAACAATTTATCTGGGAAATTAATTTTCGCCAATTGCCTTTTTATTTATTTTTTGGTCATTTCCACAGAAACTGAATGTCAAGGTAAACTAACTGCTAAGGTCAACATTCCAACAATACTGAGTTCCAAGGAAAAGTTAACAAGCCAAACGGCAAGGAATAACAAGAGCTTCGGACATCTGTTCCGTAATGACATCATTTTTGGGTGGAGTAGCTAAGGACACATCTGGTAAACTTGTTTACTCATTAAATTTCTTCACATGCACACATGGCTCATTACTCTCAAACCTGCCTTCAAGGTCAACATTATGGTGTTATTTTGACATCTGTTTTTATTCCATTTTCTGTTCTACATGCAGCAATGAACAATACTTTTATCAGTCACATAAGCAAAAAATTGTTTTCCATTGTTTAATCTTTGTTAAAAAAAAGCACCCATACGTGAGAGACATTATCGGACACTGCAACCATTAACAAACATCACAATGGTAGTGTACATCGGATACAAAATTTCAAGTCCCCAAAATAAAAAATAAGAATAAGCTTGCCTAAACTGTATTTCATATGAAATTGGAAATTTGATGAGCTATAAGGAAATCAGAAGAAAAAATTGCAAAAGAAACTCACATGGTCCACGATGATCTTGCCAAGAGCACCACCCGATAAATATTCTGTAAAGAGGAGAACAAGAAAGTAGAACTCAAAGAAATGACAAAAAATATATAAATAACAATTATTGCTTAAAGTGTATTACATTGTGTCAAGTATAACCCACAATTTGTCTTTCTTTACTCAAGATACTAAAAGGAGAAATATATTTAAATCTATCCTTCTACTGAAGTACTAAAACGGCGCCATTTCATATTGAAAAAGAAGAGACCCAAGGGAATGTCTGGGGAATATGTCAAATATACTTCAATTAGCGTTTTTACTTCTCCACTAATAATAAATCCTGCTGCTAGTATCATGTTGATCAGGATGATGACAAAATTAATCTTTAAGCAAAACCTGTGTTCTGCATCGAATGGGTCTTACAATTATAGTAGGGAGAAAATTGAGAAATTAATCATATCTAGCCCAAATACAACATCCAAAATTCTTAGAAATTTCTTTAATCTACTGCGCTCTGTAATCTTGGTTCGAGTAGAAGTACTTGAACGTTTAATATACATTTAGTATAGATTATTATATATCATTATAAGTTATGACTTAGTAAATATGTTTTAAGTTATTAACCTGCTTACATTTATACCTTAATGTTAATGTTTCTCTTCTTCTCTTTGGGTCATGTTTCATAATCCTCTTTCTTATTTTTGGAATTCATATTTTGCCAAAATAAAGAATGCAAAATATTATTCAAATTTTTCTTTCTTACCATGCTGTCATCTTAATACATGCAGCATCACTTGAAACTTTATTACTGAACCATTTTTACAATAGCTTACATGTTTTAAATTACTAACCTCTTATGTTTACATCTTAACATTAAAGAATTCACATTTCTTCCTCTTCTTTTATTCTTTTACACTCCTTTTCTCTTTTTAAATTATCATATTTATATATTTACATCGGAATAACTGAGAATATGACATGGAAGAAACTTTTATGAGAAACAGGAACATCAAATTTCAAGTGGAAGATGACATTTGGGTACTTTAACTTCTCTGTCCAAACTCGCTGCTTTTTCAAATGCCTTCTTTTGTTTTCTCGTGAAATAAGGTGGTGGGAAATACAAATACCCTAAAAATTTGTTACTATAACTGCAAAGAGAGTCTCTTACCTGTGATTATGCTTAACTTCTTGTCCTTGTATACGACGCCGATAAACTTCAGGACGTTTTTATGATGTAAACTTCTTAAAACCTTAGCCTGCGGATGACGAACAAAGGACGTCGATAAAAAATAACAACTTTATCAGATAAAAATAAACAAATCAGTCCAACATTTAAATTGAAACAGTTTTGACTAAAACTAGGCAGACATCTTTATCACTTGTAACCTTTTAGAAATCTTTAAAGGGAATGGTTTTAACAGATTATCATACACAAATAAAATATACAATTTTGGGGATGAACAAATCAGTTATTCTTTGTCTCTGCGGTGTGAGTGAAATTAATGAAAAAAGAAAGTTTTTTGCAACTAAGCCAATTAAGCATGCTTTAATATGCTTCATTCATTACTATGAAAATAGTCTTTAATGGAAACAAAATTCAACTTCACAACAGTTCAGATGTACATACTTATATACTCTAACAAAAAGCTTGAAAATAATGCTATGCATTACTGTAAATTGCACCTACTAGTGAATACGAGTAACATTTGGTCCTTTTAAACAAGCGGCCGATTGCACCTCTTTGTGGTGAAGGTGGTGGGGGGAGGGGGAGGGTGTGGGGACATTCCCAGCATTCTGTTCTGTCATTCACTTCTGACATTTCCCTTCAGCTGTCTTTATTGAGTCACTAGTTTATGCGTAAGCAGAAGCACCAAACTCGTTACCCCATCCATTAAACCCTACCACCACCCATTCCACCCCCCCTTCCATAACTGACTCCTCTATATACACCATTATCACAGCCAAGAAACAGAACCACTTAGAATGTGCTCCCCGACATCACTCATCCCTCTTTTGCTCAATCGTAATGTACAGCTTTAATGAACACCTCTAATTCCACACACACACAAGGCTGACGAATGATTTACGGAGAGGAAAAATTTGCCAGATAGTGTAAATCACGCCTGTCAGACGGAGTAATGTTTAAGAAGCTGGATGCTCTGCTCATTAAATGTGACTCATAAATGGATGAAAGATAAACAGACTCTGAGCAACCTCTCCATCTCTCTCTCCGTCTCTCCCACTATCTCCATCTCTTCTCTCTCTGGTTCATCACTTGAAACTCCAATGACATTATCCAAACAATTTTTGTTAGAATTTGATATGACTCACTCACAAAATGATGATGTCAACCGAAAAATTACGAGATCTTGTTTGGTAGATCGAAACATAAACAGAGGTGCGAAAAAAGTGAGGCAAACCTTGGAAAGTTCACAACTTCATTATCAAAATATCAATTTACTGTTTAGTCTATTTTGTCGTCGTAAAAATGTAGAATCGATGACGGAGATCAAGGAAAGTTTGACATCGCAATAGCTGTGACATTTAGATATCCAACGGGTTGTGAATTACAGCATAAAAGTCAATTTACTAGAATGAAATGACGGGGTAGCAAGGAGACCAAGTTACATCTTGTCCAACGTACTTACTGAACATCATGATGTAAGCACAGCATTAATTATGCTATGGTCACAGGCAGATTAAAGGAAATTTAGGAATTTATTTTGCAACAAGAGATGTTTAAGCTTACATCAACATGGTAGAAAGAAAATACAAATTTTGATCCTTGATTGAGCAACCGAGCAACAGTGTCATTAAAATATTAGGACAATGTGTGAAGTTGCACACATTTACAGGAGGGAAACTCCTGTTGTTTCCACACCTTCTATTGTAAGTGAAACCAAAACACGAAAGGCTGTTTAAGGGCAATCACGCCAGTTCCCTCAATAACTGAGCCATCTTTATCTTCTTCCATGTTCCCACGCCCCCTCCCCCCCCCCCCGTCCTCCAATTGACCAATAATTACCTCTTGCAAGAAAGTCCTTTGGGCATCATCATTACACCTGACCAGTTCTTTTAGCACCATGACTTCACCTGTTTTTCGATGTGTTACCTTCATATGAAAAAGATGTAATGATATAAAAATCTTGATGGAATTGTTTCTTCAGATATGATACAAAGCAAACTCATTGGCCCAGAGCAAAAATGAAGAGATGAGAAAGCTAAACATACAATTTTCAAGCTTCAAAGTGTAGCCTCACAAGGTGGAAATGAAATTGTTTATGCAGCCACATACATGTATCACTTTGTATTCTTCATGTTATGCGCTTGGACTTCAACACCGAGTTATTTCGACAAAGTTGTTTTTTATGACTGCTACATTTCTATGAATACACAGTACATCACATTTAATAAATGCAAGAAGCATTACAGAGAGATTTAACAAGCAATCGGGCTGTGTTTTCGCAAAAACGGATATATATGTGTGTCTGATCGGTAAAATACGATTAAGCGCCCTTTGTGGCAGCTCATCGTGTATAGTCCACAGTGACTTGAGAACGGTAATGGAATGATAATAGACGGTTGGTTATTGGCACCGTGCATGAGCGTCTTCGGACGGATACTGGCGCAATACCAAGTGTACACATTATTATATCTCCTGCTAGATGCATCCTTAGAATCTTATACTAATTGTAACGACAGAAGATTCAAATCTCAAGAAAGGCTGATTGATTCAAATCGTAAGAAAGGCTTTACTTTCCAACATCACAACTTAGCCTAGACAAACAATACCTGGTGCCTTTATGGCAGCCTTTGAATAAAAGAATCGGGTCAGAGATAAAAAAAAAAACTTTTGGATATTATTGGCGAGTCAGAGTATCAACTTTTATCGATTTTATCAAGAATTATTCAAAGCAACTATTGCAGAAAGTGATGCAACTATAAAGACAATCCTCATACATTTCATCACCAGATGAGGGGTTTTAATGGAATCGTTGTTATTGGGGATCAAATGTATCAAGCAAATCTATAAAACAAATTAAACTTTTGTGAATTTTTACTCCCAAGATTCAAAAAAGGAAAGTCTACTAAACTAATGAACGACATTTGTTAATGGTGTTTTTAATATATCAAGAATGAACTGAACTGCTCTAAGAGCTAACTATACCACTTAGTACAACAAATGCAGGTACTTCATTTAGTGCTTTCATGCCACATTAAACTGTCCAATTTCTTAGACAATTACCTAGGAAGTGGAATGCATAGCTAACCAACCAGCTCAGTTAAAGCAGCCTTTCAGTGCCATCATTTAATTTCAACCAACCCCTCATGATACTTCTCAAAATCATAAATGTAACAGAATCAAACTGTGACATCTTCTTAGATGATCTAATGCACCATTACAAGCTAATTAAAATTTCTCAGGAAAAAAGGTAGCATAAAGATCCATCCCCCATCCCCTCCCCCCCCCCCACGCAATCTCTGTATCTTCTTGCACCACTCATCTAATTTTCCTTTCAATTCTGTGCCCTTCTAAATGATTAAAGTTTTACATTTCTGAAAAGTTGGTGGCAAAGAGAAGTTGAATTTATAATATCTCACCTTGACTGCTTGTCCAAAAAAGCCCTTGCCCAGAGTTTCACCTCGTACCAGATCGCTGGATCGGAATATCTGTTGATTCCTCTGGCTCTTGAGGGACATGGTACGATTGAAGACTGAAGTCCCGATATCCTCATCCGTCATAGGTTTCTTCCTGCAGCCAAAATGGAGCAGATCATTTCAAAATATTTCAAATTCATGAAATTATAAAACCAGGAGAAAGAGGCTAAAATTACTATAAATTGATGGAATTATTAAAGACAACAGTTTTCCTGGAAAAAATCTTGTTAAGAAAAATCTTTTTTGAAATGTTTAGGGACTTCTGAGATAGATCATCATTCACAGGTCTGAACACACTTAAAATAATTATTTCTCACTGTTTTACCAAAGCTTACTTATTTCTACATTATAACTGCATTCTCTAAACCAGCGTTACTTGCTAAACCCGCAGTGCCCGCAGTGCCCGCAACCCCTTGATGGGCATGGCAAGACTCCAGGAGGTGTCAAGCTAGGGCATTAACAACAAGTTTCCCTAAAAAGAGTTAGCCCATGGACACCACACCTAATCCAAATAAAAACACAGTTTTATAGTGAGACTGTGCCATTCTTAGACTGCATGGGGGTGCAAGAAGGGAAAAAGGTTGAGAAACACAGCTCTAAACTAATTTCTAGTGCTCTATAATCTCCCACATTTGGCTATACAGAATACAACTCGCCTGCCCAATGGCACCAGGATCGGCTGGATGAATCAAGGCGATGCACTAATTATGGAATAATAATAATTTATCCATGTGCCATGACCTGACATTGAGCTATTTAATTTTTTTTTAACAAATCCTCCCTAGCTTACTTGACCTATAATATAATTTAGTGACTGAATTCTTGGCATGATTTGACACAGGAAAAAATACTCCAGTTGAGTGAGTTTATGACCTAACATAGCAAAAAGTAAAAAGGTCTTCTTCATCTGATGGTGAACAAGGTTTTACTGTACATAGTATTAATGTGGAAGTGTATTAAGTAGTTATATCCTATGTTGTGACCTAAAACACTATACACCTTCTTTGATCTGATGATCATAAGTATTTATGTGGTGGGATGTTCCTTGACCAGACCAAACTCTTAGGGAATAATTTTGCATTCAAAATTTGTGTCACAGGTTTTGAAGTCTCTGAATTTTGTCTCTAATAAAATACTATTGTTCCTGTGTAAAAAAACTGCTATACATCATTTCAAGATGAACAGAAATTTAAACCATTCTGCATGACAGCACTTTGCAAAGTGATACCGGATGAAGTTATTCTCTGATTGCGGCCGGAGGCATACTCAAGGACTTGTTAAAATCTGGGTGTTAGTAATTGCTTAAAAGCTCAGATTTAAGATTTTTCACATTCATTTTTGGCAGTTTGTAAGTTCTATGCCATGACCTACGGTACTAGAGGGATTCTTTGATTTGAGTATCAGTATTCGCTCATTTAAGTGGATGTATATTTGACTTAAATCCTAGTAAAGGACCTAGAATTTAGATTTGATCAAGTTCACAAATATAGATAATGCAGCGTCTCCATCCCCCAATCATTTCCGAGGATTATGACATATGAAACAAGCTATATATGGTCAATAATGAAAATTCATGGGAAAAGTTAGCCAACAACATCACATCTGAGATCCCAGCCTAACACACTAATAATACCCCACGGTAAAAAATTTACTTAGTTGATGACCCGCCATATCTAAGTTCAATACCACAAAATTAAAAACAAGGTTTGCCAAAATCGTCAGTGATTCTACTGTTTGAAGAAATCCACGAATATGTCCGTTTCTTAAGTTGGTCGACCGAAACGATATCAATCGTCCGACGATAACGATATCACTTACTTGTTTGGAAGCGTGCCGACTCTGTCGATTCTGAGTTCGTAACCTAGGAGACTAGTGAGATCGGGATTCGACGGAGATATAAACATCCCGTCTCTTTTCTTTCTTAACGGAGATTTTAATTGGAAGCCGCTCTTGTTGTTATTCTGCGCTGCCGTCAGAGACGTGGAATTCTCTTTGCCCAGTTCTGGGGACACTTCTGGATCATGTTCCAGCGTGATGCTGAGATCGTCTTTGGTGGTTCTCAGAATGGCAGCCAGCTGTCAAATGGAGAAGAAAAAAGAGACGTTAAGCTAAGATTCTTAATGTTGTCCTCAGCCGTGGTGTTCTAGCCGTAGACCCCCCTCCCCCCCAGTTGGGACGATGCTTTCTATACTGTAGTTTCATTCCCTGCTTCAAAACACTCATTCTGACAGTACAGGCAGTATGAATGCATGTTCCTATTATTCAATTACAAAGGTCAGGAATAGTTTGTACTGTCAGTACAGGGAAAACAGTATCGAATGGCTTTTAAAATAGAAAATTTGTCCCAACCAGCTGAAGAGCAAATTAATGGTAACCAATATTCAAGACTATTTTTACATGTTACTTTCAACACCTTACACTCACATGCCTTTATTATTAAAATTAATTAGATTGCAGCTGGCTGCTTATTTGATTTCTATGGTAAGCCATGCGTTGCTCCTCATAAATATCTTCATATATTTGTCTATGGTTAGTGCTTCAAACAATTTCCCCTAGCAGATACCATGTGAGAATAGGATGTGGAACTGTTTAGGGATGGGGGGATGGGGGGAGGGAGGGAGAGACGGATAGAAAGAGGGAGGATGGAGTGAATGGGAGAAATGATCCTTTCTTTTACACTTGGTCATGTTTTCCCTTTCCTGTAAAACCTTAAACAACCACCTTTTCCATTCTTCTCCTCTTAGGGATATTTCTTAATTAAACCTGGCATTAATAATCCAAAGTAGCAAATTGTCATTTCCAATGACAAATAAAGAAAATGGCCTTGCATAGAAGGAAAAACTTCTACATGATGGGAAAATACCCCTTCTTACATTCATGTTTACTATGGGTTTTTTTTCTCAATTTTTTTTTTTCAGCTGTCTTTCAGAAACTAGCGACTATTCCTTGAGAAACTGCAGGTGTTTGCAAAGAAAGAATGTTGTTTTCTCTAAATAGTTTCAAAAAATGACCAACTGTTATCATTCTATATCAGACATCAACATTTGGGATGGCACATTTTCTGCTTCTGTGGGATATTTCAGCTGAAAAATCTTATGTAGTCCCTTCTACAATATTTGACGATTATGTTTGAGCAGGAGCTAACTGACAGTAGCATATAAGTGATAAATACGATGTTAAAGGCATTGAAGACTCGCCCCAAACCGTGTGCGGCCATCTGAAAATGTTAACTTTCTGTTGCTTGCAAGTGACATATGTTTGTGTCACTGACAGTAATGAAACGTGATACCTTGTTATCTTTAGCTGGACCTGAGATGTCCACCACTGTATCGTTATACACTGTGCTGTGGGTATTCACTGCAGCTGTATGTACTGACTGTACACTAGTGTCTAATTACCGACGGTAGCAAGTTGTGTGTGTATTTTATGGGATCGATGGTGGTGTCTAACACTTCTGTTACACCTCATTCGAAACTAGGTCAGATTACAGACATTAGACGTTTCTTTTTGCGCGAGTCTTCACACCCTTTAAGTAAATTGTTACCTAATCTTTGTACTATATAGCATGACAACATATCTAACATCCCAATGGCACATGCTGTGCAAATAGAGAACAGTGTGTGTGTTAGGGCATTATATGGTAAATTTCCATCACGGATGGGACATCCTCTGACAATATTTAAACTTACTAGATAAGCATTCATTCACAACTGGAATAACTTTGTTAATATGAAAGTAATACTTCTACTTAACACCTAGGCTAGGATACATCAGTAATTTTTTCCTAATAATTTTCTCCCTTAATTAGCAGCTCGTTAATGAGCGTCACGGACAGCAAGTAGACATGGAAAATTTGCCACTTTACATTTCTTGAAAGTGAAAACGCTGTTCTAAGAATCCGTTAGAACAAAAACCTTAAGCTACGATTGCTACTTTACAAGCTTCTCTCCCTAAAATGAGGTGACAATTGTCACAGATGAGCGTCACAATTCATTTTTTTTGTCTGACATTGATATCTTTCCAATCAAAATAACAGAACTTGAAATTGATGGATCCAACGACAACAATCCTGTCGCGTACGGTTGATCAAGCAAAACTGTAGATACAGACATATACACCACCAGACAGAAATATGAAGGAACTAACAATAATAACAGATGTAAAACATTACATTTTTCAGAAGAAGAAAAAATAATATAAGTAAGAGGTCAAGATGGAAATCATTATTTGGAAATGTTGAGTTTCTTCAGAGGCCTTGAAATTCAAGAAAATCATTTATCAATATTACTATTCTGTGTGCAATTATTTTTCTTAAGTTTCAAACTATTTCTATGCAGAAATATTATTTTTAATATTCAGGAATTTTCCCAATGTTCATATTTCTTTAAAATCTTCACAGGGATGGGTAGGAAGAAGGAGAGAAAATCCAGTCATACAAATTTTAACATTAAAAAAATTGCATGAAGAAATACTTGGAAATTTTACAGCTTCACAGCAAAATGTACAAAATGCCCATAAATTACCAAACGTTGAAGAAAAACAATACAAATGAATCTGGTCTCAAAATGCTTAGTACTTTTGATGCATTTGTAAATAACAAGCAATGATCATCACCGCGGGTAACGTCACTCTTAGAAGATAAGCTTATCTCAAAAGGTCCCCTCCTGCTCCTCATCCCCCACCCCACCACCCCACCCCTCCAATCCCTTCCCTTGCTTTCCCAGAAAATCTTTCTCTCTATCTTTTTCCAAAGTTTCAACACAGCAAAAATCAAACAATGCAAGTCATGAAAACACAACGATGGAATATACACTGCGTTGGCTCACCTCTGTTAAATTACTACTTTCGACGGGCATCCCATTGACCTCAAGTACACGAGACCCTATCGGAATGTCTAGTGCATCCGACGCCTCCTCAACTCTAGAGGGGGAGAAAGATTAATTCGAGTGTGATGTTGTTTGGTGTCTAGTTAATCCATCACTCAGCAAAAACAGAACTTTAGTATCATCTTTATGAATTATTGATGACATCGGGTAGTTATAATCAATTGTTGGCATCTATATTGCAGAAAAAGTATAAAGAATCTATCTATAAAAACATTCAAAAAAGCATGATTGCAACATAAAATTACAAAATTTAGATAACCAAGATCAAAAGCAAGTTTCTCATGTAACAGATGAGGGGGAACTGCTAGCAATATATCTTAGAAAATAGTAGCTGAGAGACTGTACATTTTGAGTTTAGAAATTTGGTTATTACACAAAAAAATCCATAGCTTAAAACCCTTTTTGTTTTGTTTTTGTGAACATTTATTTTTAACTGAAACCTATTCAGTGAATTTTACCAGTAGGAGATGGCCCGTAATGATTTGTTCTTAAAGGGATGTGATGTTTATGTATATTTATGGTAAATGCCACTGCATGAGTACATGAAAGGATAACCAAGGTTACCAAATGCCCCTTAAATGAGAGGTTTTTATTTTTTTAATTTTATTCTCAATTAGGTGCTCCAGGCACTTCTGGTGGTAAAATGAAAAAGAGGGGTGGGGGAGGGGGTGTAAGGTCGGGTCACCAAGAGAGGACAGTGTTAAAAGGTTACAAAGTGCTCTAGATATCTAGTAGAGACAAGAGGGCCACTGTTGTTACGGTGACATGGTCGATGCCACGTTAAGTAAGTAGAAACTCACCCGACTACGCAGAGACTCCTGGTATCAACGACGGCATCACATTGCTTGACGGGAGATGGAGGGAATGCTGCGTACTTTGTAATCTCCACGGAGATGCTCTTTTGGCCTTCTGGAGTTGACGGAATCCTGAGCAGCTGTACCGTATGCTTCTTTTTCCTTTTCTTGCCTGGTTTCCTCGGTCTATTGATGACGATATCTTGATAGCACTTACCACTGGAGAAAAAGAAGATCAATTAATAAAAGAGAGAAAAAAAGTTGTATAATTTAAAAAATAAAAGATTCAATTTATACATGCATGAAAAAGGTACTTAATGGGTTGATGTGACAACTGGCCTGATCAAGATAATCAGAATTTACACATTAGAAAATGCAAGCACGTACCTCAAATTTACAGGCTTGAATTACAGTACCCACCAGCTGTGTTGCTTACCTGTCTCTACTCTACAAACACACTATTTTTATCTACCATCTTCAGAATTCAATTGGCATAAATTAAGCAGAGGACCACTTTCTCACAATGGTACAAACCAAAGGAAGGAAGGTATTAAAATACTTACCCAGAATGCAGCAGTGGTCATTGAAAAGCAGACCTTTAAGTCATCGACTTAGCGTCAAATAAGTAATATATTTTATAAGTGAGTTGAAAACTAAAAAGATGTTTGTATAGAAAAGAATAGGATGAGTATTCGAAAATGATGATATGTATTCCTTTTCATTTTGCACAAAGCATATTCAGGCTACTAGGCTAGATTACCAGTACTGTAAAATTTAACTTATCACGTATTGTTGCTATGAGCCGGAATATTCTAAAACAGCTGGACATTAACTTTGTTTCAAATGAACTGTAATTACTCACATATTTTTGAGTACGTCTCTCTAAAATCTTCAAAGCCAAAAAAAAATCAAAAACGCATTTACATGTAACACTACATAAAGTGTAATGTTACTCATTAACAGGATGTTACAGTCCATCATCACGAGTGGCAAACTACCAATGTGACATCATTAAACAGTTACTATGGTAACTCCATGGGAACAGCTCATAATTACCGCAAACATTTTCGTAACTTTACACAAAATATCTTTCGTCCGGATAAATGTTCTAAAATTACTTCCATCAAATATAAATAATTTACCCAGAAAGTCACTCCTTTTCTTTCAAAACTGATCATCAGAAAAACTACTTAAATGTAGACTAGCTGCTACACACATTAGGGATCACTTTCCATGCTGTGAATAGTTAACTGGTTTCATGATACATTTCACATTATATATGTATATCTATATATATATACATATACAGTATATATACTGTTAAGTGTAATAAATCCTAATTGCTGATCCAATAAATATATCTAAATATATATGGAAGGTCCAAATTTTATTTTCATCCCAAATTTCCTTTGTCCATGTTTTTGATGCAAATTCTACCAACAAGGTGTGGAAAACCATTATTGGAAGTTTGCTGTATGTGGTTTGAATGTTCAAGTTTTTAAAGCTATAAATAGACTGAAAACATAATTTCTACCTTAGCTAATTAATTGTCAATTCATACACGACCAACAACGTTTGTGCCAAAAGGGAGGAAACACAGACCACTCACAGAGGTATATGAGTACTGCAGTTTCCAATCCCATTGGTCCAGATAATTCTTCTATAAGTGATTAAGCTCACCTGTCCCTTCCACCAATCCTGTTGCACTCTTTGATCTATATCTACAGTTAACTATCATTGATTTGCTGAGCTTGTGAGGACTGCTAAGCTTGTGTGGAGACAGTTACATGGGGGAATTACAATAATGTTTAGCCAATGCATTCCAACTACAAATTACTTCATTGAGTCACTGGCTAGTTCCTCTTCCTTTTTAACATGGCTAACATCCTTAGATTTACAACATTTCGGTTTAACAATTATCAGTATTCAACCACTGTTTTGCTGACATCTTAAGAAAATTCAAAATCTATGATCGTATGGTTTCCGGGGGCCAGTTTAGCAAACATGCCATAACATGTTTCTGTAAGGAAATTGGACATGAATGCACTGTTTGGAGGCTTTCATCATGGTGAATGAGAAGTCACAAAACTTACCCAGGTTTGGGTATATTTAGAAGTTACGAACTTACCTGTTACTTATTGACTAGTTTAAATGTTCTTACGAATGACGTTATAGTAACCTGTCTCTGTTCAAAATCACTCACTTACCCATCAGATACCTACCTAACCTGCCAGGAACAGGTCTAGAAAGACTACATATGCACTCATCACAAAAGATCATAATTTGTTCAGAAGGAAAACTATGTTACAAAGTTTAGAAGTCTTACTTCAGATTGGTAGCTGATTCAGAAGCCTGAAGCAATAGGTGATTCTCTGGTTTGAGGGTGGGGAAGGGGTGGGGGTGGTGGCACAGTTTGCTAAAAACTCGCTACCAATTCTGACAAGACTGGTAGATGGGAAAAGGTCATTATTTGAGCAGAGACGGGTAAGTCGTGAGTGAAGTCAATTCTTGCCATAACAAGGATTAATCAGATAGAGTGTCTGGTTGACAGCTGAGCATTGTTGTTACATAGCAAAACATTATTACACATGATACAGGCATGTACACAAGTCCTCATGAGAAATATGTGTATGCATATATGCACTCAGTATTACTTTATAATTATTACTTTTCAAGAAATGTCAGCCAAGATACGGCAGAGCTTGCATGGGCCACGAAAACCAAACGACTTGATCCATGCCGCTCTGAAACTCATTCTTCTAGTACATCTAGACTGTCACTGTATTATGTTACAGTACAACTAGTGAGTACACATACTGTGTGCACCAGCATTAACGACAGTATGTAAACAAGGTGCTTGATACATTTGAAACAATAAAAGCAGTGATCAAGCAGGTTGCCATGGAAATGTAGAATTCTAGACTACTTTGTCATTAGTGAAGAGTAAATACTGTACTATCACACAGCAATTTGCCCTGGTAACTTCCTTTGTCACCATTCAAATTGATCCTTGAAACTGAAGTTAAGCGC
>KN888430.1:2900-26102 GCA_000934455.1 Apostichopus parvimensis | reverse complement strand
TAATGTTAAATGTAATAAATCCTAATTGCTGATCCAATAAATATATCTAAATATATATGGAGGGTCCAAATTTTATTTTCATCCCAAATTTCCTTTGTCCATGTTTTTGATGCAATTTCTACCCACAAGGTGTGGAAAACCATTACTAGAAGTTTGCTGCATGTGGTTTGAATGTTCAAGTTTTAAGCTATAAATAGACTGAAAACATAATTTGTACCTTAGCTAATTAATTATCAATTCATACACGACCATCATCGTTTGTGCCAAAAGTGAGGAAACACAGACCACTCACAGAGGTACTGTATATGAGTACTGCAGTTTCCAATCCCATTGGTCCAGATATTTCTTCTACAAGTGATTAAGCTCACCTGTCCCTTCCACCAATCCTGTTGCACTCTTAAATCTATACCTACAGTTAACCTTCATTGATTTGATGAGCTTGTGAGGACTGCTAAGCTTGTGATGAGACAGTTACATGGGGGAATTACAATAATGTTTAGCCAATTCATTCCAACTACAAATTACTTAATTGAGTCATTGGCTGGCTATAGTTCCTCTTCCTCTTCTAACATGGCTAATATCCTTAGAATTACAACATTTGGGTCGAACAATTATCAGTATTCAACCACTGTTTTGCTGACATCTTAAGAAAATTCAAAATCTATGATCGTATGGTTTCCGGAGCTAGTTTAGCAAACATGCCGTAACATGTTTCTGTAAGGAATTGGACATGAATGCACTGTTTGGAGACTTTCATCATGGTGAATGAGAAGTCACAAAACTTACCAGGTTTGGGTATATTTAGACGCTACGAACTTACCTGTTACTTATTGACTAGTTTAAATGTTCTTACGAATGACCTTATAGTATTAAACCAGTCTCTGTTCAAAATCACTCCCTTACCCATCTACCTAACCTGCCAGGAACAGGTCTAGAAAGACTAATTTATGCACTCATCACAAAAGAACTATAATTTGTACAGAAGGAAAAACTTTGTTGCAAAGTTTAGAAGTCTTACTTCAGATTGGTAGCTGATTCAGAAGCCTGAAGCAGTACTGTAGGTGATTCTCTGGTTTGGGGGTGGGGAAGGGAGGGGGGTGGTGGCACAGTTTGCTTAAAACCAGCTACCAATTTTGACAAGACTGGTAGATGGGAAAAGGTCATTATTTGAGCAGAGACGGTTAAGTCGTGAGTGAAGTAAATTCTTGCAATAACAAGGATTAATCAGATAGAGTGTCTGGTTGACAGCTGAGCATCGTTGTTTGTAGCAAAACATTATTACACATGATACAGGCATGTACACAAGTCCTCATGAGAAATAAGTGTATGCATATGCACTCAGTATTACTTTATTACTTTTCAAGAAATGTCAGCCAAGATAAGGCAGAGCTGGCTAGGGCCATGGAAACCAAACGACTTGATCCATGATGCTCTGAAACTCATTCCCCTAGTACATGTCTAGACTATCACTGTATGATGTTACAACTAGTGAGCACACATACTGTATGCACCAGCAATGACTACAGTATGTAAACAAGGTGCTTGATACATTTGAAACAACAAAGCAGTGATCAAGCAGGTTGCCATGGAAAAGTAGAATTCTAGACTACTTTGTCATAAGTGAAGAGTAAATACTGTACTATCACACAGCAATTTGCCCTGGTAACTTCCTTTGTCACCATTCAAATTGATCCTTGAAACTGAAGTTAAGCGCTCAAAGACAAAATCCAAGCCCTTAATTGCGACATCCAAAATGAGACAGTCATTTGATGACTACTGTAAATATTAACAGTGTATGGCCGATGCTTGCAAGTTTTAAAAAGGTCTGAGATGGCTAAGAAAAAAAAGAAGAAAATTAAAAAAAAGTACCTGTGTAAGTTTTACAAAGATGACCACTTCAAGTAACAGTAAAATCAATCAAATTTGAAATTTTGATGCTTGGACTTATGTTCATCACCATAGACTATGTAGAACTACTGCAATATATACTGTATATTCACACCATACAGTGTCTACATATGGCCATAATCGTTGTTCTTTGTCAAAGCTACCATAGACGTGGTGCCTTCTTAAAAAAAAAAAACTGACAAATTTGACGTAAATTTACTAAATAATCTCAACGTGATGGCCTTTGATACTTTATAGATATTAAAAGTAAAAAAATGAATATCCATGTCGAAAACAATATTGTCTAATGGTCAGTATGGCAACAACAACAAAATTCCATTTCTACACTGTACAAGGAACCTTATTCGCTTTATGCCCTTAAACTTAAATCACTTAAATAAAGAGCTTGTGCCTTATATTTGCATATATTTTGGCAAGCATGGAATTGTAGTTTGGTTTATATGTCATGTCCAAGCTCAGTACAGTTCATTCTCACCCACTGCAACAAAGGAAAATGGCCCTTTTAAGTCTTGCACAATATATTTACTGCTGCTTTGTTGTGAAATTATGTATTTAAAGTGTTCATACTGACATATACTCAATCTTCCTCACATATACACTGTATAAGCCAGGACAAAGTGTCCATGGTTTTTCTAATGCAATCTCCTTCGATACATGTTCTGCTAATTCACACAATTAACGTAGATCTCTTAATTGCCATTTCTAACACTTTATACTACAATATGCTATTAGGGAGGTTATTCTTATATATATAATCTTTCCTAGTTCATTTTAATTTCCCAGAATAAATCACCTTAGTAAATCTTACAAAGGATGTACCTTTTTGGAAAAAGCATTTTTTATTACATTAATAATGTGTTAATAACTTTATAGCAATGCTCTTTAATGTAGTTTCATTTTAATGTTAAAAAAAGAGACATCAGAATGATTGCTGTGCTTAGGATTGTTGGTAACCTTTACTGTTGCTGTACATGCATTTTATTGTAATTACTACTACTAACCATATATTACTATAACTATAACATTTATTAAGGAAATCACAGGAGTTAAACATTAACACAACATCAAGTGCTGTATTAAACAAAGAGATATTTTATATGTGTATAGTAACCATTAATGTAATTACACGACAACTACTCTCTCGTTTTGATTTGAGAGTTAACGTCAAATGTACCTGTACGCAAAATCATTTTTTCTTCTTCTCCTGACCAACGATTTATGAAAGAGCTCATCAGGTATCAGCACAAATACTTTGTTTTAATGAGACATTGAACTACACTCAATTGCCTGATGGGGTTTCTAAAAATATCTCACTCATGACGCAATTTCATTTTTGCTTCTTCATTGCATGACGAGTATGACCCGATGTATTTTTTGACGTTGGTTAATATTCACTCGCATCATAAAAACAAACTCATGCTGAGTTGATTATGTTTACATTATTAAGTGGAAACTTCATCAAGTTAGTCATTGAAGGGCTTTTTGCATACGTGCAGGAAATGAAGTTTTGATCCCAAAGAAAGCAAAAACAGCCATGATTTTGTTTTGATGTGTGTAAATTGTTTTAGGTGAAGAGAAAATGAGGACGATACTGGAATAAAAGTCAATTTTGCTGGAAACGTTCATTATGAATGAACTCATTATGAATGAGTGTTCTACTTCCTCACTTAATCCAAATAATGCAAATATCAAAATAAAGTGGTTTAATACAGCTTTTCTTATATATTTGGTATTGGTACACTATACAACACTGCAATCCTATTCATGCCTAGTAACGCTTTATTTCACTTTAAAATCAAGAAAAATTGAAACAAAGCAAACGTTTCAAATTTAGTTAATAAACAACTTTATACTCCATTTTAAATAGTAAAATCAAACTTGACTATTGTGATCAAAAAGCTATTTTAGTATAAAAAATGCATAGCATTAAAATTAATACAACATCAACTCAAAATAGTTGCTTTCAAATAAATACACAAAACACAACTAGGTGATTTAGTCATGTGACATCATTCTATGCAAATTAGGGAATGTAGAATAATCATTGAAAAGTTGTATACTTATACAAACAGTTGTGAAATTTCCTAAAAGTTAACTATATATTACCACTCTACACTGTCCTCCCATATCACTCTTCAAAGCACTCGTACTGACAGTATGAACAGTTCCTAACCTTCTCATGATGGAGATATGATATCTTCATACTGTTCATACTGACAGTACGAGTGCTTTGAAGAGTGATATGGGAGGACAGTATTACCACTCTACACTGTCCTCCCATATCACTCTTCAAAGCACTCGTACTGACAGTATGAACAGTTCATACTGTTCATACTGACAGTATGAGTGCTTTGAAGCAGGAGACGAGAGCACATTATAGAGAAGCCTGATGTACACATGACATACCAGTACAGCTTTGATCTCTCCACTAATGCATAGCTCTCGCCGTCTCCGATGTAACATCTACACTTGACACATATGAAACAATCTGGATGAAATTTATGATCTCCTGCAACCTGAGAGGAAATATACAAAATGAGAGATTAGATGGAATCAATTTCATGAGTATAAATTATTTTAAAAAAAAAGGTTAAATTTCAGATAAAATTTGTAATTAAGTTTTGCTTGCAAAGAAAAACTGTCATTATAAATAAACTCTACTTTTTGGAGTTTTCTAGTCAATAAATATAACTAAAAATTTATTCAATACTAACTTGTTTTTTTTTAATTTTTAAAAATGGTTGGAAACCTGATCTGATTAATTAGAAGTCTGACCCAGTCTGACTGTTCAAGTTATTCTATGTACATAAAAGTATTCTCAAGTCTACCTATCAAAACAAAGGAACAAAGAAACAAACAACAAGTACACAAAGAAACAACAATTAAATCTATGGCAAGATCTTCAGTTACATTGTTGTCCTTTCTATCAGTTACATATGTACCATACAGTATCAAAAACAACAATAGCACTTTCATAGGCAGACGCTGTGTACATATAAATTTGAGTTAAAATGTTGAATTGGAAGCCACCCAATGTGTAAGTTGTAATCCATAAGCCCTTGAGGGTTTCTCCCACATTTGTGGTCCCTTAAGCGTCATGAAAATAACTGCTGATTATTGTTATTATTACTATACTGTATATATCTTCCGTCCATATTTACTGGTCAAGGGCACAATATTAGTGGCTATTTGTCCCCAATGGCCTTCCATGAGTTCAATTATTTGTGTTGTTATATTCCTTCTTGTTTAAACTTATCTGTTTCCATGTTACCTCGGAAGGTTTTCTTTAGAGGCATTTTTACTGAACAAATTAATGGTGGAGAGTAAATATTGTCACAGTGTCCACAATATTGTCTTTATGTTTATCGATTTTTAAAGGTTCAAGGTGAGAACAAACACAGAGAATATAAAACTGTAGGGGTCGAGGTAGGCAGAAATGTTTGTAGCAATATGTGGGATTTAGGAAATAATTATTTCCTATTGAAATGTGGGAACTTTAATCACTTACAGTAGATACTAAAACTGGTTGGCATGAAAAATTTCTCAACTTACTTCAAAAGGAGGAGGGGAGTACGGAGAGGACGGGAGAAGAGTGGAGGAGAGGGGAGGAGAAGGAGAGGGAGAGAAAGGGAGGGAAAGGGATTGGCTATTTTTGTATATAGTAAGTGAATACTTAAAGTACAAATATACTAGTCACTATACTAATTAGGAAAATGTGAGAAGATAAAACCAAAGAATCTTTCCTAAATCTACACTGACAAGAAATTGTTTTTGACAAAACCCTTTTTTTAAATGCTTTTATTTTTTGCATATCTGAGGCGTACATTACGAGTCAATTAAATCTGAAAAATTGCTTTTTTCAAGATTGATTGACGGGATGGATAATTTCACTTTTGGTGGATGTAGTCAAATACTATATACAAGTCAGGATGTATAACATGGTATGACATACATCCTGTTCCAATTAATTGCGTCACAGACTTCACGGACATTATATCCTAAATGACTGCATGGTCAAAGGCAACTGGAAACGGAAAGAATAAGAATAAGGCTATATAAACAAAAGGGAAACAAATACTGCCATTTGCAAACTTAATTACCTGCAACTTGCCATGTTTGACAGAAAAGAAGAGTACTTCAAGATGCTGGATTTATAATCAAACAGTTAAAGTTGCTGCATCGAAATTAAAATTGAGGGTACTTATATTTATCGCTAATACTATCAAATATCAGTAATTGATAATCATAACCAAACAGCATGACATGGTACCTTCATTTCCGCCTCAACATTATTAAGGCGGGGAGGGTAGGATATGTATATAGGTCAAGCCATTCTAATTAATAAATGTGTGCATAAAGCAGGACGTTGAGATATATCTGTGTGATTTTGAGAAAATTAAAAGACACCCATTCCCTATCCCATCTCCTTTGCTATCCCTTACCTTTTCCCTATACCCTCCCCTATCCCCTGTCTCATCTGCTATCCCTTACCTTTCTCCTATCCCCCGTCTCCTCTGCTATCCCTTACCTTTTCCCTACCTCTTACCCTATACCCTGTCTCCTCTGCTATCCGTTTCCTTTCCCTTCCCCTACATACCTTCCGAGTCCCAATATGTCTTTATACTCGTCCCAATGCCCATACCCTATTCTCTCCCCTATCTTCCTCTCAGGTTCCTCCTCAGAACCCCCCCCCCCCCATTTTCCCTCTAATTTCCCTCCTCTATCTCCTCTTTGTCCTTTCTCATTTTTTGCTGCCAAGAAGTAAACCTAGATTTTATACAGGTATGATGAAAAGCACTAGCTGACATTGTTCCTTTCATCTTGGTCACATTCATATTAATGTGTCATTGATGGCCTGTGGCGTGAATATTACAAGGAAACACTTTAGTAACGAGCTGTGCTGTAAAGTAAACATCTGACTGAAAATAGGCTATCAATTATAACAAATATGTACATATAACTCCATCTGTGGGTTCTACAGTGAACAAGGAAATTTCGCACCAATAAAATTTCACGACAGTATTGAAAAATACCTCGATCAAACTTGGTATTATCAACGGACATCAGGGACGCAAAATTTAACAGGTTTGGGTATTTACAAGTGACAAGCTTACCTGTCTCCTCACAACCTCAAACACATAAATTCCAAGTCGAAAAACCTGTTCTTATCACTTTGGGTGGTAGTATGAAGAGGTACATGTAGGGTCCAGTCAAAGAAGGAGTCTACAGCTAGTGATAACAAGATTACCAGTTCAGTCCAGGCAACTGAACGAAGTAAAAACAGTAGCTGCAACATCACCTTATTTAATGTGTTATACACTACAGCAATGTGCCGACATGTAGTCATAGTTTTGTTAAGTACTGTAGCTGTGAACTGTGTACATGTAACCCATAATCACTGGAACATTGTAAATACTCCAAAATCATCTATAAAAGCTAGGTAATCAAACAAAGACTAATTCTCAACTATCTTTACATTTGTTCTTCACTTTTTTAATATGTTAAGCACCCTGTTTGCAAAGAAAATGAACCCATAATAAAAAATTCATTGACTGAATCCAGTGTAAATTTGCTTTCAACGGAATATGTAAATACATCTAAATGGCCAATAGTTTGTAAGTAAACATGAAGTAAACTTCAAACATTTGCATAGAGCTTCTTCAGAATCAAACTTTCTAGCTGTGTTTATTGTTATGTTGTGGCTTACATAGGTTAAATGTACAGACTGTGTTCTGTTCAAAATCTCTTTGATGGCCATAACAAAGGTTATGAGTATGAAATCCTTGACTGCTATCAGGCAGTTGTTAGGATATTAAAACTTCCTAGTCTTACATACTGACAATCAGCTCATGTTTAATATATATTATTCATAATTCATAAATGTTTCTGCAGAGTATTCAATTCTTACCTTCAATTGAAAAAAATCAAAACTGAAACTTACAAGATGTTGTTTTTCACAAAGCAATGATTCATCGACAGGTCACAAAGGCACTTTACCTTTCTTTTTAAATAAAATATTTTAAGACAGTTTGATGAACCTGTTCTCTTGATTGAAATAAAACAGCCAAAAGATGAGTCACATTTATGACAGTCGTTGTACTCTTTGTTCCGATAAATTCGTATTTAATAATTTCTTACCAGCTCCTATTGAAAGGGACAAAATGAAACTTTCTGGATGCTGCTTTCACAAAACAATAAGTTTCAATGATTCATCAGTCACAAAACCTCACTCACTGTTCTTCTTAAACAATACATTAATTGGAACATACTGTAAACCTACTGTACAGTATCCTCACGGTTAAAAACATTGAGTTGAAACACCCATATTAGATGGCTAAAATGTAATCGTTGTTACTCAAATTCTAATAATTTCTACGGTACACCACCAGTTATAAAAATGCTCCATTAAATATAGTCACCAAACAACTGACAGAATGGTATCGTTATGCTTCCATAATAAAACAATGTTTAGCAAAAAATAAGGATAAATCTAAATATTTTAATACTAATCGAAACAAAAATTTAGGATTTTTCACAAGAGTATATACTTACGCATGTCATACTGGATAATGTAGAAATTTGTTAGCGGTGCTCATTCCACATGCATGATGCATGTAACAACTGAATATCAACCAAGTCGGGTCATTGACAAAATTCAACTAATGAGTACAACAGACACTAATTGTTGACGAACTTGGTATCAGCAAATCTAACGACAAGTTTCACAAAAAACGAAGCTTTCCTTTCCAGAGGAAATACTCTTCTCAGATAATAAAAACAATTTTCACTGTGTTTTATAGTCATCAACCTTTCGATTGTAACAAACAGTAAGAACCTGTAGGATATCAGTAACTACTTCCCTAGTTGGCGGAATGTTTCAGTTTTGATAAAATCATTGCAAAGTCTTTGACCAGTGTTTTACTGACCGTTTCACTCTCGAGTCTGACTTGACGCATGAAGAGTTCGATAACCGATATCGTTTGTTTTTATTATCTTAGCTTGATGTCATGTCCTTCCTGTTTTCGATAGTCGGCTAGGAAGTGGGTGGCTAATTGTTTAAATAAAGTTTTACCAGAGTTTTACCAGAGAAAGTTTGAAAACTGGACAATATTGCATCCTTTCGTTTCTAGACTCAGATTTCATATGAAGTTATGTAATTCACTTTAGCTTCAATCATGTACACCACAGTGGTCAAAGAGTCATGGACATGGTCTTTTTTCTCTTCTGAATTGCAACATTTTGCATTGGTCTGAAATATTTCTGAGCATAAAGAGTATTTATTTAGATTGCAACTGACCAAACTAAGACTCTTTCCATACATTTTTTCCCCCCGCCAAATGAATGAAATTGAATGATTGATTAACGAACCTAATTCAATCCTCGACATTTCGTCATGAAGCCAGACACTTTTTACAGTAGTTATTACACACATGTAGAAGCAAATTTCAACTTTCAAAAGTTTTGATGTTTGCTCTTGACCCTACTAGGAATGAAATTTGACTAAAAATCAAACTAATGTATTTCTTTGTTATCGGATGTTACTATGAACTAGCACTGAAATATTGATCAATGTTCAACTCTTAATGCTGCTTTTAATAATGTATGCTACTTAATTGTTGAAACTGTTTACAGCAAAATGTTGCTAATCACATGATTGTATGGTCCCTCCATATACACCTGTAAAGATATTGATACCCCGCAGTTCCATTCTCTTACAGGGCTTCTCTCCTAACTGCTAAAATAACAAAATTGCTCTCTCAAAATGAAGTTGCCAAGAAGGTTAAAAATGTTTCTCAGAAAGAATAGATCAATTTAATTTCTTAAAATCTCTTCTTCCAAAATTCTACTTTCTACTTTTCAAGTTTCAGAGTGCTATCTAGAGCAAGTTGGTAGCTTGCTACTGTAAATAATCTGGAAGTAAGTCAGGGAGGATGGGAAGGGGAGAAGGAAGGGGGGAGGAAGGGGTAAGAAAGGGGAAGAGTAGTAATGTGGGAAAAGAAATTGGTAAAAGATGTAACAGTCAATGTAGAATCAAGCATGCATGGAAGATAATTAAAGAGAAACTCTTGCAAGATTCTGGACTGTGTGTAATGACGTATGTAATATTCTTCCTTTTAACATTATTCTAAAGGTAGTGTATAGGCAAACAAATTTAAAACAGGCTTCTGTGTTTAAAAATAACAAATTCTGTAAAAGGCAGCACTGGCCAGGCTACCACTCATAACATTGTGAACATAAGTTTGTAATTCACAAAAGTTTCCCATCACCCTGCAAAACTATTCTTAAAAGTGAAAAGTGCAAAAGGCAAAACGTTTAGGTGTTTTCCTTCTTGTCCTTAATAAACCTATGTTCTTAACTGCTAAATAGATGTTTAGGGGGCACCATACAATTAAAAGAAACTGTATAGATTTGTATTATTGTTAGGTGTCATTAACCCAAACAGACCTCTGTTTCCTTCAAACCATAGAGGTAAATGTTCAAGCATAGACTGTATGTTATAGACTTCCACCACATACCCTATAAGCGAACCACATGAACATCCTGTTATGTTATTCAATACATTCCTGTACATTGAAATATGAAATGCGATATCTCACATACATGTCTGAACTAAAATATCTATGGGAAGTCTCTTCCAGTTCCGATCATTTCTTTCCTTCAAAGCGGGTCACTGTGAGAAACATTCACAGCTGCAGGGGGGACCTGTAAGGTGGTAAATTGGGAATGTTGACGATTGGCAGAATGTCTGTTTTACCCGTTCAACCCTTTCAATACGAACCATTCCAGGAATGCGGTCTCGCATTGTAATTCAATAAATAACACATCGCTACTGACAACAACATGAGCCAATGTGTATATATACTAGAGAGACACCAGGTAGAGAGACAGCACCAGGAGCAGCACCCCAGCCACAATTCTCCTTTATTGCCTTCTCAATATCCCCCAAGCAGTAGAGCTCTATCTGATACTGTCAAACAGCTGGCAGTGCGCACATTGCTGCTAAACCCAGCAAGTTTGTTAACATCGTCCAATACAAAATGTGAGCAAGTGTATTCTGCAGTTGCAGCCTATCGTGCTCAATTCTCCCTCATGTGGTACAGATGTCTGATTGATTCCTGTCACATTCTAAAAGTTATTACAATTTAAAATTCACCTCATGAGGGATACATAACATATAAAGTCTCAATCTAATTTTTACTGGCAACAAAGTACTACCTACTGTACTATATGTAATGGATTCCATATGTATAAACTGTATATTTATTTTACCTGACAACTGAAATGAACATAAAAGTTTTGATGCTTTGAGATGCAATAGCAAATGAGTGTCTTCAAAGAACAAAATTAGGTTACAACCAATGTCACATTTAACTGTATTAACTAAGACGTTAGGACGATTTCCATGCAAGGAAACAAACTCTAGCAACAAAAACAGTTCACACACAACCCAAATGAAGCTAATGTTGCTGACTATGATCATAACACCCTGTCTCCTACCATGAGATACATATATAACCCAACCTGTGCTCTAGAAATGGTAGAGAGAAAGTAACAAGTGTGAACTGAAAGTGAGGAAGTGGAAGTACTTATCCATCACATTTAAAAGCAACAAAATGAGTAAGACTACTATAAACAAATAGTCAGTTGAACTGAGTACATAATAGCAAGCCTAGATTTTCACAATGTTTTAGCCACACTAAACTAAAAAACTGTCAGGGCAGGAAACAATAATCTGGTAGTTGGCTAAAATCAAATTCCCACTTCCAGTTTCCTTGACTTTCAATACAAAAGTAACATTAAATTTGCACAAGTTGGCAGAAATATACCAATGCCTTTCTTCCTTCCTTTCTCATTTTCTATGCACTAGCAAGCGATGATATCCATTGGCAGTAAGCCCTGGTTCTCATAATATTCTTGCTTAATATTAAATGGCTGTACTCACACTGGTCCTCATAGATTTGTACTCCTATAGTACCTATATACTCAGGACATTTTGAAATCCTAGTAAACATGTAGATACTAATGCAAGACTAAACTTACAAGCACTGGAGTTTAAAGCCTTGTGTATTCATACTCCAGCTGCTTACAGGTGGGAATTCTACCGGTACTCATGTCAAGCTGTTGTACTCATTTCAAAGTTTGACCAGGGATTTGTAAGTTATAGAGGAGGGGGGAGGCCTTGATTTCCACAGAGAAGAGAAAAAGTGAATATTTTTAATACATGTGTAAGCGTGTGTGGCATACAACCTGAGCTTATATCTGATATCATCGAGTCAAATGTAAAGAGGTTCTAATTCCAAGCAGTGTACACTATAGATTTTTTTTCGTTGAGCACTACCGAATGTTTTTACCACCGTAGCTGCACTTAACCCTACTTGAAAACTATCTTGGCTTGTCTTTGTTTAGATCTACACTCAAGGAATTATTGCCACCGCATGAAGCACTTCAAACTGATCGATGCTATGAAAAAATATAAACATCACATTTGTAATAAGTTAGATTAACTATCTATCCTTGAATGGAATGTTTACTATATAAATCAATCGTAAAGTACTGCAATGGCAGAAATGCTATCAGTGAAAAGTATATAAGTTACATTCATATAGTAGCTTTTTCAAAAGTTTTCCTTTTTTTTATTGCCAATTCACTGATCCAGTTTCAATGGGGAAAATATACAATTGTGCTTCAGTTTTAAATTAAACATGAAATGAATCAGAGCAGAGTCTTTCAGATGAGAGAAGAAGCGTATCCTCGTCGGTTATTATGACATGAGCTCTTCCATTCAGTGCAGAAATATAAAGCCATGCGCCCACCGGGAAAAGAGGGACCTGAGGGTAGAATCTACGGGGAAATCAAACAAATGTCAATGTGACAGAGACCCTTTCCCTGATGTCACTGGGTACAAAAAGGGGTAGTATAAACCAGTACAGAGTATAGAGCTCTGGTTTGTACTGATTATAACTTGATACAATGCTGGTGCCTTTTAATACCAAGACCAAAGACCTATTCACTCCATTATATACCACCTAGGTATTCAGTATTGCCCCCAAAATATGCTAGAAAGTCAGATAATGGCCTCTTGATGCTCAGATTTCAACTAGTACTTTTTACTGCCACATTTCTTCAAAGCATGTTGCCTCACTTTAAATGTCTCACTGAAGAGTCCTCAATGTCTGGGAATAATTTGGAGAGTGAAACTCCCAAGAATATTTTTTTTAAAACAATTTAGCAATTTTTATCATGCTAACGGTTGATGTTTTTTCAATCATTTGAGTACTTCAAACCTAATAACTATCCTTTACTTAGATATCTACTCTAAACAAACACTATGATCCCATTGACACCTAATCTACACAAGTTGGTTAATTTTGGCAATAAATCCCCGTAGCTGACCCACTTCCACTTCACTGACCACTTCCTCCCGAAACTTCCGAATATACCATTCAGATCTGACGGACTACAGAATCACCTACGCTCTTTAATGAATTTAATTGTTATGCCAATAATTAGTTCACTGTTCCCTGCAATGCCATGACGTATTTTTTCTTTAATGATTACTTTCATATGGGAGTTTCATTCTCTCAATTATTTCACGCTTTTAGTTACATTTACTATGACAGTCTAGGGTGTCCTGTATGCCAATAAGTTTTGGAACCTTGGGCAGAATTTCTCTATTAAATTAAGGTACCCAGAACATCTGCGACAACAAATCAGCTCGCAAAACAACAAGCTAAATGTTGTATTTTCATCTCTTGATGAAAGAGGATGACGTGTTGTCAAAACAGAACTATTCAACTTCTAGTTATTAAATCTTAATGTTTGAGTCTTGCTCAAATGTTAGTTCCCCTGGAGATCTGACACTGTCTAGGAAGGTCAACTTCGTAGCGCCAACTGCTGTGTACTCAAGATGAAATCCCACGATAATTATCTCTCTTACAAAGGTGATCTTGACCCGACAGGGGTGACAACGCTTGCAGGATGAAAGTTAGGGGGGAAGGAAGGGGGGTTTGGGGGAGGGGCCTCGAATGGGGGGAATCCAAAAGCAGTTGCCCTGTGGTACTATTACTTGCTAACCGAATCATAAACAACCATTGCGACATGTGTTTGCCTAATTCTCTCTCGTACGACGTTGATCCACCCTGTTCTCAAATGTGGAAACATCCAGGGTCAGCTTTGATTTGATTTGGTTCTTAGCTTATTATGAAATTGAAATCAAACTCACTGTTCAAACTAGTCAAATTTCATCTCTGGTTATAAAATGTGCCCCATACTGGATGTTATACTTACCATGACCGGTCCTGTAATCAAATATGCACACCCATGGCAACCCTGAGCAAACTTTCTGATGTAATCTTGTCGGCAGAAGAGCCTTCTATCTCGTTCATAGTACCAGGTTGAGAGCGCCTGCTTGCACATGACACACCTTTGGAAAAAGCAAAAAAATCCTAAAATTAACTTACCAGGTTAGAATGTTTTAGCTACAGTATCTGTATGTCTTAAATCGTAGGTTACCAACTTTTTTTGCCACCCACATACCTCTCTAGGGGTCATGAAGAAAGTTCACAGACCAGCCCAGTCCACCCCATGAGCCACCCAGTCCACCACAGGACCAGCCCGGTCCATCCCAGGACCCATCTGGTCCACCCCTGGACTCGTCCAGCCCATCCCAGATACTAGTGGAGAGGGAGTACTATGGTTGTGTTTGACCAGGTAAGTGATTCTCAATGTCAATTGACACAACATACAGATTATGGGCTGTTAAGCGCGGGATGGCAAAAGATCAAGATTCCTTACTTCAACCAACACTTCTGGGATTTTATCTACGACATGTGGCTTTGATACTGGTACAGTTCATTGGCACATATACAGCTGTACACTTATGGATGCATATTCCAATGGTATCTATGCATTTTCTAATACCATACAAGAGAGTCAAAGAAGTATGTATGCTTCACCATCTCGCTGACTGGCATAAAAGACAATAGCTCATTATACACATGTATTAATATAATGAAAAATTGTCCTGTAAAAAAGTTCTCCAATGGATCAAATAGAAAAGAAAAATATGTCCACAATGTTTGAGCGGCTCTCCAACTGGGTAATACTTCACTTCATACATACTGTTTGCACTGAGGTGGGTACTTCAAGGACACAAGAAATTAACTTCAACATGCACAAAGCTAAAATTATCCAAAAATAACTTCAATGGAAACAGTGTGATATTTCATGCTTGGAGGGTTTTATCTGAATAGATACGAAGCTATTTTAAGAAACCATACAATGAGTTTTACATCAGTATGAATTATTCCTCAGTAAATAACACAAAAACGAGTGATTTGAGAATTTAGGGGAAAAAACAAGGTACTATGTATACATGAGGGATTGCGATATATTTGGGAATATTGATACTAACTTCACCAATTTCATTTTTTTCAAACATTTATATACAGTGCACACATGTTATATACACATGGCAATAGCCTACAGTACAGTGGAATGATGACCTTCCTTACTGGTTTCGAACCTCTGGACATACAATAAGTGTCCATGGCCTATTTTAATTAAGGTGTCCACATATAAAGCAGGAGGCCCGGGTTCAAATCCCGGTGAAGGTTGGAAGTTTTTCACTGTTCTGGATTTTCCAAATCATTACAATTTCGAACATATGTTATATATATGCAAGCATGCTATAGGTTAAAATATCAACAGATGGTGTACTGAAGGTCTTTTTAATGGTTCTCTATGAGTAATACAGTACTATAGATCGGAATGACGTAGTACTTAGCATAAACTATGAAGTGTAATAAGTGGTAATGTACAAATCACTTATTGTATTACCATATCATACGTAATTCGTTGTGTATATTGTGCATTGATCTGCATGACAGTTTTGGTTTTCCAAGTCCTCCTCCTCCCACTTATAAAGCCTTTTTTCTACATGTCTATATCATATTGTAACAATGTCTGTGGATCTAGTTGAAATGACCGGCAAAAATAAAATCGGCACTGAAAATAGAAATTAACTGCAAAATAATCTTCTTTACTATATTTTGTTTTTACTTAATTGATTCATTTTACTTCTTAAAAGAGATGTCTTCATCCTACAAAATTTTTCCAATTCAACTTTGATCTTTAAAGATGCTCTGGTTGTGTCTCTATATAGAACTTTCCAATCCTACTACTAGTTCTGACATACTGTAAGACATCTATTTCATTGCAACTCTATTTGCTTCAAAATCCACAACAACTATATTATAAAGTTAGCTAACAGCAGGTGTTCTCCAAGTAAATATATCACAAATATTTGCTAAATTTATCGCTCTCAAATCCTTCAGGTTATTTAATACATTCAATAAATTAATGCAATTTTTCAGTTTCATAGATTTCTCATCTTCAACCTGGCACACTTCTTCCTCAGGGCTGCTTGGCAAAAGATTTTCTGCTCTGCCGCACGGTAACCTTTAAAGTAACACAGTCACCTTAAAGTAACCTTTTACATTTGCCTGACCGTGCAGTTTATTAAATATACCAGTGCTTCAAATTGAAAGAGAAAACAACAACCAAACGTTTTCCAGCCAAATGAAGATTAATTCTGGCTGGTAATGAAAGGAGAAGCAAACACGAGCAAAGTTTCGAGATTAAACATGATAAAGATGTTTTCGTGAAGAAACACTCCCCAAAGTATCTACGGAAAATCTCATTCCATGTGGGAGAAATCTTAGCTCAAAACTCCTGTCTGGAGACTACCATGTTGATGATCTGTGATGTCATAGTGCCTCAAGGAGGTAAAAACTTTACTTTCCGTTTAGTTCTTCTTATAATCATGGACATGAGAGTCAAAGACTGATATATGTTTGCAATTAAAGAAAGAATTCTGCATAAATTACCCCAAGTCCCTATTTGTAACTACATGTGATATGACAAATAATGATGACTGCTATTCTTTTGAAATACATCTTTTTCCATTAATACCTTCAGCAATCATGCTTTTATTAGTACCTGACTGCAAGTACTGTACTACAGGGAGTTGTCATTAATAACTGCAGTATCTGAATGCACTCTTATACCGTTGTCCTAAAAACCGACGAGAGGGAAGGGAAGGGGTATTGGCAGATGCAATTCGCAGAACCGGTACATGTAGCTCAGATACTTAAAGGATTTTAAAACGGGAAATACGCTGAGACCAAATCACACCCAAAATCCTCTAAATTGAAGAATCAAAAAAAAATCAAAAGATCTGACTCTTCCATTAACACTGAAAGAGATCCTGATTACCAAAATTTTGTATGATTCGAAATGGAATTTTCCAACTTAAAAAAAAAAATTTAGGTGGTAGAATGAGAGGGCATTGGCCATTGACTGGTCCAGTCATGTACGGTAGGGCGCACAGTGTTAAAATGTTTCCAGTTCACTCTAGGCAGGATAACTGCAAGAGTGTCGAGGTTGTGAGGAGATAGGTAAGTGAGGTGTACAAAAGCAATATTTCCTTGACCAATAAAAATACAAGAGAATGCAATTAGCAGAGCCATGGACAGTAGTCAGCTGGTGTTAAAATATATTCATGGTAGACCCAGATGGAGTTGAAAAAAACAGGTAGGTAGGGGGGGAGGGGCGGGGTAGGGTTGAATTACTCAGGATCCAAATGAAGTAAGATTGTTCCAGTCAGCTTGCAGCCTCTTAGGAAAATAAACCTAACATCCTACAGTAGTATCTGTGTCTTTTTATTAATTTTTCCCATGTTTCCTAATATTTTAATAACTCCCCCTGCTCATAATACAGTAGATTGCTTTAACCATAAAATTTTATCTCTAAAAAGTAAGACAAGCAACTACAGTATTTAAAGCCTTCAAATAGATTTCAATCATTTATAGCCCGAGAAACAGCTGTTAGATTACTTGTGAGTTCACTGGCTCGAGAATGCCTCTTGGTCATTTCTTGCTGTATTTCTTTTTCAGGTGAAGAAGATAAAGGGCTAGAACTGGAAAAGATTTACTGTACACTATACACATGTACAGCAAATACGATGAAGCAGTTTCATTGCCCTTATATAATTTACGTACAGTATATAGCAGAGTAAGTTAGACTGATTTTTAGTAGAAGGTTGCAACAAATATAAATTCTGATTGTGCAAGAAGTTTTGTAAAATGTCGTTACTCGTTAGTAACTTTCTGGAAAAAAAGTCACTGATGTAACTTAAGTATGATAACAGTATCCTACTAATCACTGCATAGATTTTGCCATATCATATCCCATATAAGTATGGCACTCTCCCAATCAGCTTGTAGCATATACTAAAATTAGAACTTAATTAGATATGTTGACAGCCAATTCAAATTTCTAATTTATCTCTAACACCTTTAATATTTAAGTTGTGAGTTTAGGTATTGTCGGTGATACGTCGGAGTCAAGACCCGAGTCACTAAATTTCAAGAAGCTGTTTCTCAATCAAGTTTGTTAAGCTTTTGCCTTATAAAGAGATCAAACAGTACCCTGAGTCTATGAATTGACCAATCACAAGCCTGGCATTTAAATATTCATCTGTTTTGTTCCTTTAAGACAATAACAAACAATGACATCATGATATGACTCAACTATGACTTCCTCCTTTATTTTAACTTTTACTTTCATCACTAAATTTGACAATACTTGACTTATCATATTGTTGTGTTTTCAATGACCGAATGTATTGTTTCCCTGGTTAGGAATCCCTCTATTGTTTAATTGCTTTTAATTAACTAATCTCCTAGAGATAGACATATAACTACGTAAGCTTTGCAGAGATGGATTATCCTTCCTCATGGCATTGACATCCAGGGTAGGCAATCTTGACAGATTTGATTCCATTCTCCCGTATAAATAGTGCTACAATTAAGTGTTCGGGGGGGGGGGGTCAAATATATGATGGATGGTTATTGGTTCAGAGAGAATTTTAACCAAACTTTACGTTTTCACAAATTTTGACAGGATTAACTTGTTCAATATTTTCACAGAAGTTGGAAGCCTATCTTTGGCAATTTCTTAAGTGTTTCCTACATTTTTTTCAAAATCAGTAAATCAAGTCTGTTAACTGTTTCTTATATTTTCACAATGGTAAACTTTTTCTATGAATTTGTTAAAAGTATTTTATCAAAAGTACAAGTCTGTTTATGTTTCTTAATGAATCGTTGGTTGGATTTAGTTCATGTACAAATTGCCCATACATGCTAAATGTAATGTTTTCACATTTTAGTGTCAACTAGAGGTCGACAAGTTATATAAAGCTTATATTTTCACAAAATAGCTATTTTTGTCCTAGGAAGCAATAGCTTTACTATTTGCTACATTCTCACGCTGGATGCCCTCTTTGTGTGATTGTTGAATTATATAGTGAGTCTTTTGTTTGGCTTAGTTATTTTCACACCATTAATTGATCACTTATGCTTTGTAATATTCTGCCAATGAAAGCTTTGTAGGTATTTGGAAGTCCACTTTCTATAAAAAGGAGATGTGATTTCCACACTTAGCCAGTTTGGAGAGATATTATCATTCATACTTGGAGAGTGTCTCATCCTAAGCTCAAAATAGTGAGATGTAGCCTTGTGCAGTAAAAGCGCCGCGACCGGTTGGCTACATTAAAAGACTCTGTTGTATCCTTGTTAGGCTGGTAGCAGTAGGAAATATATCTTGTTTACCGCTCAACAATCTCCTGTACTTTCTCCGATCATTGTCTTTCCCCTGAACCCGACGCTATAGATATGATTTCTTTATGGAAGGCAGAAAATTGCTTTTGCATACATATGTTGTTTTTGGGGAATTTCTCTGATCAGTTTTTATTCGTTTATAAATGAAACTGTTGAAACTATTTCCTTTAAAATTTTCATGGAAAAGCAGTATTAACTACAAACTGTAAAAAAATAACTTCCTGCTGCTGAAACTATTTGACACTTACAATACGTAACAATCTTGTAAGAATCTTGTTAAAACTGGTTAAAACCAATGTGTGTAAACAATATACACCATCACACATGCACAAACAATCCTCCAGCATTACTCACATAAATAAAATTCAGGGATGTGCCTATGCTGGGCGGCACTGGGCGGCCCCGCCCAGCACTAAAAATTACCGCCCAGCACTGTCTTGTAATTCGTGAATCCCGCCCAGCACTATTTTCATCTAAAATCCCGACATTCCTAACAATATATTCAGCATAAATTGGGCCTAGCCTATGCCAAAATCATACAGACTAATAATGCATCAGTTACACATGCGAGAAACATTACTTACGGCTCTCAATCGGTCCCTTGTAAAATCTCTTTAAAACAAACTAATAACTTTTACCAGGTACGTAATATATTTCACTAAAACAAATTAAGAAATGTAAATTGTTAACAAAACTAGTGTATGAGCCTAAAAAGCTACACAAGTGCCAGCATTTGGCATCCGAGCACCTTCAAATATCGAGGGGAGGGGGACACCCCCTCCCTCTTAGCCCCCAAGCCCAGGACGGTGATCAGTATACGTACCTGGCACTCGGGAAATCCTGGGCACATCCCTGGAATTGAAAGCTACCGTGAACTCTTAAAAAAAGATTACAGGAAGGAAGTTATTCTCTATCAGCAGAATTCAGCAAAATTACAGTACCTACAGCCAATTCTGGCAAACTGGGTTGAACCAGCTGGTAAAGAAAGCCAAACTCTCAATGCCAATGGCCAACTACAGTGATCAGGAACTGCTGGATAACACAGCATTGTACATGCATAGTCACCTGTAACTTGTGTTGCTACATGGGAGAAGACATCGTAATACATGGAATGCAACCTTTAGTTACTGCAGTCAGGGGCCTAGCCAGTATGTAGCACTGTAGGCCCGGGCCTACACTTTTTTTGGCCAAGTTATCTTTACATGTACCTTGCTAATTTTAAATACTATAAGTAGTATTGAATTACGTACTATTTTAACTTGTTTGTGTTTTTGGGTGTAAAAGTGATATTGAATGAGGTGTCTCAAGTTAGCAAGAGGCCAGGGAACCAGATTGAACACTCGGGAAGGGCCGTTTCCGGCTATCTGTTTTCTTGAACGCTCTGCGCCAACCGATGGTGGCGCTACGCTCAGATAGTCGTGCCTACAACATTGAAAATCCTGGCTGCGCCCCAGGCAGTACAGAATTTTACCGAGGCAGAAATCAGATATTTTGGTAGTATCGACTTCTTATTGATCAGAGCTATGAGGACACAGATATCAATTTTGATCTCATCACTTACCAAATATAGTAAGATGAGCTTAATATTTGAGCACTTTAATGGCGACACACAACAACATTTTCTTCAAACTTGAACGACTGATGAAACATATATGCTGCACAAAGTCGAATCGCATAGCAGTTTAATAAGTCAAATTTGTCTCGATCGACCAAGAAGCCCACCCTGACAACTGGGCGGGCCTATATAAATTTGCATTAATTACTACAAATGGTAGAAAATCACAATGACCGCTTTCTTTATTCTCATAATGAAATGTAAAATTACTGGAACCAAAACAGTCACAATCTTCTGTATAATTCATTCGTTTGGTTAATTACCATCTGGCAATGTGTATGGGGACAGCTATATAACATAAGATAATGTAGTAGAGTATACCAATATGCATAAATGTACATACCCTCACTTCCTGATTCAGAATAAAAAAACTTATTCAGTTGAGTTTAATGAAAAAGTTAATTTAAGAAAGAATAACATTGGTATTAGATGTATTAATATCTGGCCTCAAATAAAGGAATACAAAAGATTTCAACTTTTAAGTTAATGTTTTGACCGGATTCCCATATCCCTATCACAACATGGCCTTTCGCTTGCATTAATTATTCCTACGTGATCTAAGGCAACAAACAACATTGCCAGTCTTTCGTTTCATCACCTGACGTCTGTGTTGTCACGAAAGCTATTAAAGTTCAAACAAATAAAACCAACTGATCTAAGCTTTGGCGAGCCAGCAAAACTTAACAATACAGTAATAAAACAATCACTGAAAATGTCTGAAATGAACACCTTTTTTTTTCCATTTTTCACTTACTTTGTAAAGTTTGTATCTTGTTTGAAAATCAAATTCATGAAAAATAAATTCATTATTCCTGTGACGTATGCAGTTTATTTTGTATCATTTTATAACTTGTTTTTAACATTTCTTCCCACTTTTGGGATTTTTAGGCAATTTAACAAAGTCTCATAAACATTTGTGTAAGGTCTCAAATGGGGTGTACAGTTGTTGAACATCTGTTTTTTTTTAAATCTATTTTCATTGTCTGGGAAGTGATGAACACGCTCCCGTTCACTCAACGCTTTGTAATGTTAAATAAACATTAAACCGAATGTGTCCCTTTAAGACATTTAACTGCGACATATTCTGCAGCTGTATGATTGAATTTCAGACTGCCTAATGGCTGCCACTTCCTGTATCCAAGAACATGAATTATGAAAACTGGAAACCACGAAACAACTGGCAATTTCTTTTGGTATATTGAAATTATACAAGCAAAGATCCTTGGTTAAAGCCTTTACCATGAAAATGTTTTTTTTTTCTATTTTCAAAAAGCTAACTTAGTTTGCGTAAACGATGGCAAAATGAAGTATCAAATAGTGTAAAGAAGCATTCCAATATATACTGAAATACCATACAGTAAGCAAGCCGGTGAGGCTAGAAGATGATGGTGGTGAACTGGTGATGGAGTTGGGGGGGGTGCTAGACATAACAAATGTTTTTAGGGTTAATAGAAAGGTACCACTGTGCATGTTTGATGTGAGGAAAGGGAAAGAGAAGAATGAAGTAATACATGTGTACTGTTTGTGATGATAGCACTAGATTTGGTATTTACATGTTGCCAGGGGAACGGTACAAAATTCCTTATTTACAAATTCTGTGCTCCATGGTTTGAATTTTAAGCAGTGAGGGGTAGGAGGAGTATTGAAAAAGGAATATTTGGAGAGGATAATGCACTGAACAACATCCCTTTCTAAGCAGCATTTAATATTTCAGTCCACTCCCTACTCCTCCCCTCTCTCCTCCTCCCATCTCATACTATAAAATGGACATTGAAAGTTGTAATTTCCCTCCTGATTTACTTGTTCCCAATTCAAATATTTGTTGCTCTCATCAAGCAAGCAACAAACTATGATAACCCTGGTGACAGCTCCCAGCTGCCTGCCACATCTCCTGACCAACTGTATCGTAGAAGTGTATAAACTGGTGAAACAAATTTAACAGCTGTTTGTATAAACTACAACCTGAAACAATACATATTCTGGACAGAGAGGTAAAGA